>KL566835.1:4974-44654 GCA_000715275.1 Gyrodactylus salaris
TCTTAAGCTTACAATAAAATTAATAAAGAAAAAGAATTTCTATTTCTAATTGGTCGAGAGAAAAGGAGTAGTTGAAGAAGAGGAGAGAACCAATCAGAATAGGACCAAGATTTTTGTATATAAGAGACTGAGACCGATATGATTTATTAACTGGAAATTGTTGCTGCGTTAACCGCGATACCCTGTCCCACTCCCCGGTGAAGAGACAACTGAAGAAGAGAGTGATCGTCCCACCCTCGAAACGTCTTGTCGAACGGCCCAGACCCTCCCACAAATCCTTAGAACCTAAGGTATAGAGACGACCAGGTCTCATAGATGTATTGAAAATTTATCAATTTTAATTATTTTGCTAGCAAATTCAAAAAAAGAATTAAGGTAAATAAAATTTATAGATATTTGGTCAGCAGAAAATATGCTTTTAAATGATGGTCAACCCAGAGTGATTTACAAACTAAGTAAAAGATATTATAAAGAAAAATGCATGTACTACTTACTAGTATACTATTGGTTTTATTCAAATACAATCAGAAAAATAAATTCTGGATATTTATAAATCTTTCATAAAAATGAAATGAATCAAAACAGGAGCTAAACTCTCATAATGCTAAGTCATTATTAATTAATTGATGAAGAAAACCTGTTCTAAAGATTTCCCCCCAATCCTAGTGTGGGCTACTACAGAAATGTAGTGCAGAAGATGTAAAGGCATTCTTTAAAGCATGTTGCTGTTTCCTGCTTCTAACCTGATGAAGGATTTGAATGGATAGCACTGTAATGCAGACTAGGAAATGTATATGAAACGCCTCAAATCTGGGTACAAAACGTTGTACAGGAGAAATGTTCAAAACTTTGTAAGTAATAGCGTTACGAAATTATGAAAAATCTCATCCGATAATATAGTTCAGCTAGGGATCTCTAAACGCCTCATTTTATGCACAAGATTCCAATTGTCAATGTAGTGAACACATTCATTATTAGGCTACAAGTCGTGAATATATTGGGTCATTCGAAAAGTTATTGCGTTTTATACAAGTCTCCCATCGTTTATTGCTACAACTTTTTCCACGGGTTGAAAAAATCATGGCTGAGGTATCATTTTGAAGATAACGAATCACAGATTAAAACATAGAAATTACATTTCACATCAATTCTTTTCATTTTTCAAATTAAAGAGCAACGAGTGAGGTTATATCAAGCCTAAATTATCAGTAATTTATGCCTCTTTTTCTTCAAAAAAGGCCTTAACGCAACGAAAACGACCAGAGAGATTTATGATGTCTTTGGAGATGATTCCGTCAAAGTAAAAACCGTTCAAAATTGGTTTGCAAAATTCTCTGCCGGAGATTTTATCCTTGCCAAAATCAGGAAGACCACGGTTGTCTATCAATAGGCAGTTGAAGACCCTGTTAAAAGAAAACTATATGTTGCTCAGGAGCTCGGTTGTTCGAATAGTACTGTATTTTTCCATAGTAAGCCTTTAAGATATGTTAATAAGCTGGATTATTGGGTCCCAGAAGAATTGATAGATAGTCAGAAGATGTGCTCAGCTTGCCAATTACTTCTCCAAAAACATGAAGAATACCCATTTCTACACGGGATTATGACGTGTGATGAAAAATGGATATTCTTGAAGAATCTTCCTCATATCTGAAAGGGGTCTTTTAGTGTGTTTGGTGGAATTTGAAGGGGATAATCTAGTGATTCTATAACGCTAAAGCGTGAGCAACGTTCGTGTGTCTTCTTTAAGAAGCAATAATTAGAAAACCTCATGAGAAGAAGAAGCATTGACGGGATTTTAATATTATTCTACAATTTCATTGGTCTCTATAAATCAGTCAATGAGATTATGGAGGTGTGGCGTGGAGGAGTTTTCCCCAAGTGGGTGAATTCGATTCAGCTAGTCTCTACCATCCCATAATAATTCATCATTTGTGAACCCGAATAGAGTTGGACGTCGACATTTACTAGGGCACTTGGAGTAATTCTCCAAGAATGAAAGTCAACCATGTTACGAATATAACAAGTTAGATTATTTACAAAGATCTTCTATGCATAAATATTCAGTCAGATATTAATAATGACTAGAATCATTTAATAATAGAATGAATTCAGAAGTAATATGTGTAGTAGTCTTCATCGCAAGTTCTCTTGTGATATAAGAGCTCTTGAATAGTTATGAAGGTGTTTATAATGGAGAATTCGAAGAGTAAATACTAATCCTTATGAGCTTGAAAGAGAGAGGTGAGCAGAGAGGCCGTCCCCCCTCCCTCTCTCGTTTCAACTCCAGATCAGCCAGCACCGTATTCTTGTATCCAATTCTTATACTTTTCAATGTCAGTATGTGATACAGACTTGGATACACGGGCGATCGCCTCTCTAAAGTCGATCATCTTCGTTGGTAGGTTCAATTCGGACGTATTCAACTCTCTAATCTGATCCACAGAGAGGCCTTCGATGGCCCTCCTCATCGACATCATGGAGGCATCACGGCAAACGTTGGTGATGTCAGCCCCTGAGTAGCCGTCGAGCAGCTTGGAGATTGCATCGAGGTCTACGTTGTCGTCGAGTTGGACTTCTTTAAGGTTGATCTTCAAGAGACTTATCCGTCCACTAACTAAAATGGCAAAAGTTGAATATTCATAAAATAATAATTTCTACTATCAAGTAGACTAGTTAACTATTGATAAACTATTTATCGGTGTAAATTGATATTTACTATTCAGAAGATTTAGAGAGAAATCTAAACGGTCTCATGCTACCCAGGAATATTAGGACTCACAATTGGGCAGGGGAATATAAATTCGTTTCTCCAGGCGCCTACGTAGGGCTTCATCAATGTCCCATGGGAAATTGGTTGCCGCCAGTACCATGACAGACTTTTTAGGGTCATCTTCAGAATTCGAAGCTCCTGTTTTTTAAAGTGATCGATTAATTTAAAATGTTTATTTGTTCAATTGATTAACGAGAAAGAAAAAGGATGCACTTGGATTTCTATTTGAGAGATGAAGACTGCGTCTAGAATATTTTCTGTTTGAGTAGTTTAGCCAGATTTCTACTCAAAATTCGAAAGAGTACACTCATCGGGGCTACTCACAATATGAATTGGATGAAAAGGATTTCGAGCGGGTAATTATCAAATCAAGTGGAGGGGTAAACATTATTAATACAACCTTCATGTGAGAAAAGACAGATCAAATTGTAGTTTTAAATTTTTTTATTTGGAATTTTCCGAAGGAAAATGGTTTCCCCTGTTTAAACATGATTTCAGCTATTTGGTTTCATGGGTCATGTAGAAGACTACATTTGAATAAGGTTTGAAAAAGTTATACAGCAAACATTTCATTTCCTTTTCATAAAAAAATCCGAAATCTCATGTCCCGAATGTTTTACACTTTTTTACGATAATAGATATTGGTATGTCCTATAGTTTATGATAAATAAACATCACCTACACTTGTTATCAATATGAACTCCACTTATTCATAATAATTTCAACTGGACTTTCCTATAGGTTGTAATAATAATGTCTACCCCTCCACTTGATTTTGACAATAACCCTATTTCGAGCTGCTCTATTCATCAGGCACATCTTGCCTACCCCTCTCCTGTGTTTGTTGATATTATAGTTCCGTATTATTTGAAAAAAATCCCAGAAATCGTGACGAGAAAAAGTATATTCAAGTTCATTAATTCCTGTTTAAAAGTAAAAATTCATCGACCCAGTGAAGAGTTCTACTCACCGTCCATTTGAATGAGGAGTTCTGACTTGATTCTTCGGGAAGCTTCATGCTCCGACTCGCCGCCCCTTTTAGAGCAGATGGAGTCTATTTCATCGATGAATATCGTTGATGGAGCGTAGAATCTGGCCATGTCAAAGAGGAGACGAACTAGCTTCTCCGATTCACCGCGCCACTTACTGTTCAAGGAGCATGAGGATACGTTGAAGAAGGTTGTACCGCATTCTGTTGCAACGGCCTTTGCCAACAGCGTCTTACCGGTTCCCGGCGGTCCAGTCATGAGAATTCCCTGGAAAGAGAATCGAGATTGATTTCCTACACCAACATTTACTATTCAACTCTTCTAGGCCCGCGTAAAGACCTTATAGATTGAAGTGTTCATGTTGGAATTATATGATACCACGGCCTTTTGCACGACTAATTTCTAATTTGAAAACTGGTTTCAACATGGCATGATTTTGATTCGGCATTTGATATAATAGATCAGGATCAATTCCGTAATTTTATGAATTTCTTAATCTTATCTAAAAAGCTGACTCAATTAGTGAATGGTACCTTGAGACTTGAACATCGAGTAGATGTGAGGTGATAATCTCAAAATGATACGCGATAGACCTGGCGATAAAGGAGCCTCTGCAAGTAGACAACACACGCCCTACAATGGCCAATCTGAAAGTTTTTCTTCTGGAGAATTAATTTTTCTTTCGTCCTTATCATTAGGCCTGACGAGAAATTACAACTTTTAAAGAGCAATTACAAATATTGAGAGATTTTAATTCAGAGAAAATAACATCTTTGCAGAGTCAACTCTAGTTTTCTCTAGATTAATTTTTTTTAGAAAATGGGCTTAAACTACATATTACAAGGGATTTATAAACAAGGAAGAGGCGCAATAAGAAAATCTTGCATCATTACAAGGGTGACCAAAAGTTGCACACTCTCTTTGTAAAGATTCGTATACAACTCGAGAATAAGTCCCATAAGAAGTATCGCTGCGAGGCATTATAGTTTAAGGATTTAATTTTTGCATTTTCTTAAAATACTGATAAAAAATGGACAAATCTTTAATATCATATAATAAAATTATAAAACTAATTCCCATATCGATTCAAGATAAATTTGATTAAAAATCGATAAAAACTAATAATATTGGCAACTAAATTCCTGCAATTAGCAGATTATGTAAGGTTTCGGTGAAAGGCTCACCTTCCAAGGTCTGCGGATGCCCCTGAAGAAGTTGGGAATGACCATTGGCAGTACAACAGCCTCCTTGAGCAGTGTCTTTGCCTCCTCCAAGTCAGCTATATCTTCCCATCTAACGTTGGGATTCTTCTGCATAATATCCCTCTCAAGAGTCTGTACCAATTCTCTATCTTCGGGAAAGGACTCAAACTTGGGCATTTCTGAACCGTCTTGGTCTTTCCTTTTCTTATTAGAGGCTGCATTTAGAAGGGAAAGTTAATGCGAATATTTTTCGAGGGATTTCAAACTCTTAGAGGATAAATCGTGCTTTAACAGTGCTCGTTAGGAATGTTAGTAGTTTTAAACTTACCAACAGGTCTTTTATTGCCTAGAAGGAGGTTTATCAAGGTTAAATTAAATTGAAGTTTGATGTAAATAATTCATCACACCTGTGTAACTTGGAAAAGAATTCATAAACATTTCAATCGATAACATACACCCACACTAGACCGCGGTTTTTGAAAAAAATTTATTCAGATCCTACAGTTTCATCAAGTATCAAGAATGCTGAGTACGAATTCGATAATTAGATTTCTTGAACTACTCCAAATAACTTTTGGATAATAGCTACTCACAAGTAGAAAAACACTTCTATTTTAAATGGAGTTTTTTTCGCCAAATTTTTTAAGAATTTTAACCCACACCCTACAGTGGTCATTTTAACTTTATCAAAACTATTTGATGGACTGACGAGATTAGTCGAAATATATTTATTTCCATTGCTTGATTTTTATGAATTAAATCAAACTACAGACTAAATCCAACTCTCACCCGATAAAAATATAAAATTATATCTGGGGGGGGGACTACTCAATGATGTTATTTTTCGAATATGAAAAAGAAGATTAATTATTTTAAACAAAAATCTAAATAATCGAAGGTGTCATTTTGCAAACTAAGTTAATCTTAAAGTAATAATTGATTCGATATATTCTGGGTTATTGAATACCCCATTGGTCGGATAAGGATAGTGAAAATTGCAGTTTTCCTGTGTAAAAGACTTTCTA
The DNA here is from genome assembly GCA_000715275.1 of Gyrodactylus salaris. Lineage (NCBI taxonomy): Eukaryota > Metazoa > Platyhelminthes > Monogenea > Gyrodactylidea > Gyrodactylidae > Gyrodactylus > Gyrodactylus salaris. The sequence continues at coordinate 10,961 of KL566835.1, forward strand.
AAGGAGAAAAACTAATGTGTAAATATTTTTTGATATTTTGGCATTGATTTGCTTTGGTCTTGTTGAGTCTCACTAGGTTCACTCATTGGGTAGTCATTTTTATCGCAAATATAGAAATATTTCAACTTACTCAATGTGCTAGTTTTACTTGAAATATTCTTATTGGAGGTAATATGGGAAGTCTTGGAAGGAGTTTTTGTAACGGTGCTCTGTCGGAAATTTCTCGACCGAGATGGGGTTACTTCTGGAAGTGGCGGCGGCGGGGTCCAAATATCAGGGTCTTTATTCATCTCTGAGTTAATAAGGGAGATGGGGGGATTATGCTTCTGAATGGAATCGGTCAACTTGAAGTTTGCTAACAATCTGTAGACGTCGTTAACCGATTCATATTCACGTTTCAACTGCTGCAAAGTATCGACGACGACATGTTTATTATCTTGGTCGCTTTGCGCCTTTTTCAGAGAAGCTAAGCAGCCTGAGTAAAAGGTCAATGAGGATTCATAATTTCCTAACAAGGCCATCTCTCTAGCTTGTTTTATGTTGGAGGCAAGCTCCTTGTAGGATACCATAATTCAAAAGTGTAGAAATGAAAAGACAAAAACAATTCACTAACCAATCTTGTTTTATTAGATGAAAATAAAGATATTTAAATTCGAAATGTTTCAAACTTTGAAATTCTAAGTAAGTTGAAATTCAAGTTAAACCTCCTCTGTCTTCGATAGTGTATTTCATATCTCTATCGAGTTGGCATATTCCACATGGTGCACAAAAGCACGAAACACAATAATCGTCAATGAGCGAGCCCTAAAATTGATATAAAATATCTAATATACCTTGATGCCTTGTCTCCCCCTATGATGCAATCTGAGCATAAATAATGCCTTTGGGAGGCAAAATGGAGAATAATATGGCTCCTTATATGTTGTGAAAAGATGACATAACATGCAAGGATTGCAGAAGGTCGTTATACAACCTAAGTTTTGATTAAAAATCTCAAAACCTACATGATCTCATATCTTCACGGCAGCTAAACAATCCTGTGTGCCATTCTCTATAACCGTAGTACCTTGAATCCCAATAGATTGGATCTTGTCTGACGCGTGAACCAGGCTCTTCTGTAATTGTTCTGCTCATCCTTAAATGAAATCACCTCGATATGATTTAGCAAAAATTAATTATACTGAATGACAAATAAGAAAAAATTCTTATTCAAAAGAACTAATATCATTGGTCTATCTTGAAACGAGTTTTATTTGCTGTGAAAATACTTTACAAATAACAAAAAGTGTATTTGTTTTTGTGTTAGAATAGGATTTTGGCTTCTCAAACCATAATAATTGTTCTTTAAGTAGTAATCAGCAGATCTCAAGTTTTACAAAAGAGATTGGATTTTATCTAGGGCATAATTTGATATCGAAATTTAATATTGAAAAATGCCCTTTAGGAGTCTTGAAGTAAGGTTAATTAGAGGTAAATAAAGGTTAATTGCTTCGAGATTGACCTTCAATAGTAGGTGCGGCTTCGTCTATCGTCGCCATTTTACTCATAGTTAAATAAGTTTCTTTGAACGGACTTCTCAATTTATTTATCCTCGTAATAAATATAATTTACTAAAGAGCCTCTCTCAATATCTGAAGTTGTAGGTTCCACAATGTAAACTAGGGCTTATTTTAGTCAAGAATTAAATAAAAGTCACTTCAAACATAGATGATATCTATTCTCTATATGAGGTTCTTACCTAAAAAATAAGATGAATTTAAATTTTATGCAAAATATGACTTTATAATTCTTGCAATTTGGTAATAATCAAGTTCAATATATAGGGTTGTTATGTACACTGAATTATTAACAGTGCTAAGAACAGTGCTGAGATTCTTGACGTTTCACTCTTATTAAAAATCTAAATTTGCCTTAATAATATGCCCGAATCTGGATCAGTGGCTAGTGCATTGGCTTGCCATCGAGTTCGATTCCTCCCTATGGCATACTGAAGAATCCAAATAAGGATGAAACGTATATATCTGTATTTGCTTTATCTAAATAGTCTTATTTCCATACAAACCTGACAAAAATCACCTGTCCCGATCTACTACTTGTTAGTAGGTTAAAAACTTCCTACTTGAAAAACTAATGAAAATTGCTTACCTTGGACACTACTAGAGAGTACTAATCGTTAGCAAAACCACACTATGGCTACTGAATAAGGAACTTATTTCCCATTTCAATAAATAGCCCAGAGTTGTTTTATTCGCCTTCTTTCTTCGAGAATTAAATAAAAAATGGTTAATTCCACATGGAAATCCAAAGTTGATGATTGAAAATATAAGATTGAAGAAATAAAATTTTTTATTTAACGAAAAAAGGGTTTATTTCCAATAAACTTTGTAGACGCTCAAGGCATCTTTGTAAAGTTGAGAACTAAACAAGTCAATGGCATCCGTCATTGCACTTTGAGTTGTCGTGACCCTCAGTATGACAGCCGTCATTGCAGTGCTTGGTCTCTGGGCAAGAGTCCTTGCAGTCAGAAGAGCCTTTGGCGTGGTGGTGTACCTTATCACAGTCTAAAATTAGATCGATTAAAACCAGAGTTGATTCTCTTCACTCAGCTGTAGATGCTGTTGTCTACTTACCAGACATGTTGAATCGAATTTTAGAATTGAGATTATTCCTAACCTATTTATAGTCTTTGAATGCGGAAGGGAATGAACGATCTGGCCTAGTTCTAACGGAAGTTGCTATTTATGCATGCCTAGATTTAGCTTATCGTCAAACATATATTTGAAAATCCGTTAGAAAGTAATTAAAAATTAGAATAATTAGTGAATTATTGAGCATACTCTAGAACTTTTCAACAATTTCAACCGAAATCATCAGTTCTTCAATCGGTTGAATGATAAAATTAAAATAATTTAACGATTTAAAAATTCCCTTAATGTTTGCATTGAAAGTAGAATATTGAATAGATCTTTTATACTGGCCATCGTAATTTTAAAGAATGAGTTTCGCTTGTTTGCACATCGTTGGTTGTAATCTCATAATGTAGAATCGTTCCATTATTTTAAGGTTGAGAAGGTCTGTAATGGAGTTTCTGTTAAGAATTTTAAACTTTGATTCTATCCCAACCGCTCAAAGACTTTCGCATTCTGTTTTGTGTTAAAACAGGTCTCGTGACCATATTCGTCTATGAGCTTGTAGACTACATTGCTATCTTCCTCTGTTGATAATTTGTCTTCACAAGATTGAAAAGTCCTTACGCGTTTAGGTCCTTTTCTATACGAGATATTCCTCAGCTCTTAGTGAGTGAGTTGAAATTCTGAGTAGGAAAAAGCTCAGAAAATAATCTTATTTCCTGCCAGAATGAGAAACTTGGAATTTTCCAATTCAAGTCCCTTTTTCTAGTTTCTCATTGACAGGGAAAGATCAGCAGACTTGAGAATACTGAAGCTGCCAAATTTTATTAATAATCTGAAACACTTTTGGATAAGGCTAAAAATTTCAACTCTCAAATTTCCATATTAAATCTCTAAGACTCAATTCAATGATAATTCCTATTTTTCGAAGTTAAAAATTAAATTTTAAGAACTTTTCGGCTTTCCTAAATCTTTTAGTTTGGGAGATATTCACGGTTTCTTTGAAGATAAATGAGGTCTTTCTCCTCTCCTGTACAATAGAATGCAGTCAATAAAACACAATTGACATAATTGTTTCTTGTTATTCAAACACAGTTACATACTTGTGCAAATTTCAAGTCTTCTACAACGTAATATGAGGAAATATAATTTCTATAAAATTATCAACTCTTAGAATTAAAGATCTAGACGGTGGACCTAGAAAATAAATTCAAATTATAAATCGGAGAAATACAGTGGAGTAAAAATTAGTAAAAAAGTTTCTGATTTACTTTTTCTCAGAAAGGAAGCACTTTACAAGGAGTTGACATTTTTAGTAGAGTCTTGATAAACCTCCATGTAATATTTACTCAAAGATTCTCTTCTTGTTTGTACATCATAAAAGTGATTACACAACTCTCTAGAGTCAAATAAAGACTCAATAATCACAAGAGAAAACCTCTACTAACAAAGAAGGCGTAAGATTTCAATGCAACGCAGGACTATAGTATCACAGCCGGGAGCTAACGGTAGCTTCCCCGCATATCGTGACTGGTACTATCCACTGAATGATGACTTTGATTCACAGGACTGTTGTCATTACTGCTTTTGTACAGGTTCAGTGCAAAATGACATCCTCGAGGCTTACGGTATGGATACTTCTAGCAAGTACTTGCCTTGTTCAAGTCTCGCACTATTGACTTATCATAGGGCGAAATGGAGGATTCGTGTAAGTCGAAGTAGATGACGATTTTCTAGGGTACGATTTTGAATGATTCTTGTTCTCTATTTTTCTGCTATCCTTGTGCGATGAAGAGATTCGAGATGGATGTATTGAAGGTTGAAAAGGACCATGGCCGCGTGTTTTAATTCAGCGTATTCCTCGAAAAAGAAAAAAATACAACAATTACAATTATCATATTACTATCTAGTAACATCATTAACACTTTAATTTGACTATTGAAGTGCTTGAATATTATCTTTTCAATAAATCAGGGTACATTTCACTGAGGAAAATATTAGAAAATTTCCAAATTTCTGTGTTAAGATCGTATATTCATTTATTTGAAGAATTTTTCCTGTAACCCTCAACTCATAAATGGATACCCACACAAATTACTATCTATACAGGACTATTAATTTATCTGATAGTGGCTCAAATGGTCGATTAGAAAAAATCTATCAACTTTGAAGATCAGCATCTGTGGCTTTAATATAAGTTTATTGAAGATTTGAAAAATTTGTCAAAATTGGAAAATACAAATCGTGTGTTTCTGAAGTTTACTTCCACTAACGTTGCAAAGCAAAATAATTTATAATAATAATAATTTTGAGTTTTTTACTAAAAATGATCGTTTACTTTCAAGAGATCTCTTTTCAGAAATAATGAAACAAATCCAAAGTTTCTTTATTTACCATCATGTTGGATCTTCTAACCGAAACAGCATACTTTTGGCTTTCTATTCTCCAGCTCTTGGTAAACATCGTTGATCTAATTAAAAGGAAAATGACACAATAGAATAAATACCCCAATAAATCCTTCCTTCTTAATTGGTGGCGCAATAACATGCATATGCATGTGGGACTGACTTCTTTTTCCCGCCTTATGGAAGCCGATTCTAAACGATCAAACGTATTGAGTTAACTCACTGAATTTCATCAGAGCTGTTGGCTTTCTTCATTTCTCTTCTCACCATCTCGAGGCCCTTCTCTTCCATATGCTCAACTTGATTGTTAAGATACAATTTAAGGGGGGTTAACAGAAAATTATATATAGTATTTTAGTCATTTGACGAGTGAACAGAATAAAAGAAAATAACTGTTTTGAAATTTAGATGAAGGCGATATTTTTACCGAAAAACCTTTGATAGCTCTTCTGGTCTTCGAATCTGATTCTTCTGATGTGCAGGGACCACTGAGGAATTAGATCTCAAATTATCGACATTTTTTAATTAAATACATGCATAAGAACTCTTGTCTTTCTTAGAAAATTCTTCATGGTCTAAAGGAATCCAAATTTATAAGAAGAGTCTTAAATAAAGGTATTATGAAAACAAACTCAGTTCAACGTTCTTTCCCATGGACTCATAGCCTTCGATATGCTTATTCGGAATGACCAGTAGGTGATGTTTACTGGCTGGCTGGTTATCTTGAAATATCGTTATTCGGTCCCCTCTATGGAGGACCTTGTGATCGAGATCTCCCACATTTGCGATCATGCAGAAGAAGCAACTCTTCAAATTGAGTCCATTCAGGAACTCTTTGACTGTGACCTCATTCGGACTGATATCCGCCAAAGAGTTCTTCTTCGTTGAGTAGAAGAATACAACTTGTTTGAATGGTGAGAAGGCTGGATAAATCATTCGGAATCTATTGTCTTCGAAGTGCGAATCATTTCTTTGAATATTACATCGCATTCTATTATCTAAGATGTTAAAGAATAAATTTAAAATCTTCCTCCACAGATTTCATTTAAGCCTTCTCAGTTATAATCAAGGCAACCAAGAGCATATTTTTAGATATTTTTATAAGCTCAGGATGAGAACTATAAGGGTTGAGAAGACATTTAATTTGGACCCCAGATTTAGGAGTTATAAAAGTATATACTTTGAGAAATTATTCTCGAAATTTTATTTTATAATCGAGCTTTAGTTATTCATGTGTTTTTCTTGATTGCAATTTAAGGCTTGTTCAAAAAATACATGTATATCTACTGCAAAAATGTTACTTAACCATGTCAAGATTAAGTCAAACTGTTGCCTAAAAGGCAAAGCTCCATGTTGAATTGTCAGCTCTTCAGAGCGGATTATATTGTTTGATTTGTCTACACATTTGCTTAAAAAAGGAGCGTAATTTTAGAATGGGCATATCATAGACACAAATTTTAGAAGTATATTTGTGTTTGTACTGGTTATAATTTACAATACCCTGTTAGAATCGATTCCGCATAACGGTACTGAAAATTAATTACTAAATATTCTCATGTGTTTTATATTTTGAATAACTCACAGACTGGCATCTTTGTCGAATCAAACTCATCCCCAGGCTTGTAGTTCTTCATGAACAAAAAGTGCAAATCCTTCTCAAGATTGGAAGACTTGAAAAAGCTTTCATTCTCTTCAACCTGATTAAACTTCACTGGAGAGCTAGAAACTGTCTCCAAGTTCAAATCTAAATGATGGTAAGGCAAGTAGTCGGCCTTGAAGATTCGATAAACTCTCGAATGACTGTGCTCTTCCACGGTATGGGTGACAGTTTTAAGTTTGTGATATTTCTCAAATTCCTTCTTGAAATCGTCAATTTTGTCGATTTCGAGATCCCCACCGTGATCCTTGCTGACAATTAGACGGCAAGGAAAACTGGTTGGAGGACTCGATTCGTAGACGATGAAATCACTCGTCTGAAACAGGAGACCAGTTTTATTTTTGATTATTTTCTGTCTTTCGATCATCATTTTTCGTTACAAGTACAACAATAATATTTCGCTTTAATTCTAGTCAAAGAAATATCAAAACAATTATCATTAGAAAACTAGTCTCAAAACAGGAAACCCTGAAAAATATAAAAGACGCCTGATGGTTAATTACTGGCACCTCAATATGTAGGTTCAAGTAAGCAATGACCAGGATAGTCATAGGCCATGATCTTAGATGTATTCTGTAGGCTAGGTAAGATGAGTGCGCGACTGACAGGCTTGTCAATAAGTATATTATTATAATTTATAAATTATAAATTTTTATTTTGTTTAAACCAATCAATTGAATCACCTATGAAACCTTGGCAGGTATTAAGTAGGTATTCTATTTCCACCTATACCCATTGGAATACCAAAATAATGACCTCTCATAATTCTCTTTTTAAAGCTATGCTTATAAAAATGACTAGATATTCTTCTGACTATTCCTGGTAGCTCTGATGATCAACAAGCAAGGTCTGGAGAATATGATGGATGTTCAAATTCCATATCGACACTTCCCATATGTTCTAACTTTCTGTAAAATAAGAATTCTAGATAGTTCCTTTATCACGATCTGGATCTTGACTTGTTCAAAGATCAGTTATTATAATTTTTATTAAACCTTTACTCACTTGTTTGATAATTTCAAGGTTTTTGTTCTTTTTTAAAGCATTGCAAAAGCCACAATTCATAATTAGGCTGAGGTAGTAGCGAAAACTGAAATTTTAATAAACTAAATGCTATTTTCAATTCAGCCCTATGAGAAAATTATATCAGACTGAATCGCATGAGAGATTGTTGGAAGATCGATGTGAAACTATTTCATCATTGTAATTGATCCGTGTATACTACAGGTTACATTTTTTTTGATAAAAATAATCTGCGTTTCCAGGATAAAAATGGACTCATTATCTCTCATAAGTCTACATCCTGTTTCATTTCTCATCTAGTGATCGAGACTCTCAATTGATTTCATCGCTGATCCAAACACTGAAACTATTTTGTGTTCGCTGTCTGCTTGAACAGTTAGAAATATATTTTGATAAAATGAAATTTAGTCAATCTAATCAAGAAAAGGGGGATTATGGAAATCCCTTGCTGATCGAGTTTACGTGATGCATGTGATAACGAGATATTTATTCTACAAAATAAACAGCATGTTACAAAAAGGGACGCTAATTTTCTTCTAGTGATCACTCTTAAGTAGCGACTATGATAATATGTCGAACTAAGACATATTAACTTTTTCTCATGGTTTGAATGGATTAAGGGTCCTCTTGTCTCTAGAAAAGAACAATGTCAATTCTTGAGACAGACCAAGTCATCTTTTCTCAGGGACTGTTGATCTTAAGCTTGATTACCTAATTTACATCACTCAAAAGATAGCCAATAATGAGAATCAGTTTTCAAAGTCTAGATAGTGAGTGTGATTGGGATTAAACTTTCTGACAGCATTACTAGAGAAGATGAGCAAGTTCTTATTTTTACATTTTCTTATGTTATTACTAATACCAGGACAGTGGCAATTTTTGCTTATTTTTACGCGTTCTAAATAGACTTTTCCAGCTATGAAACTCAATTCAAAGAAAATAAACTTGTAATTTGCATTACAAAAGCAAGTCATGTAATACTAGAGGTTTAATGGGAGTTGAGCAATAGAGGAAGTTACAGTAAGTTTAATTTATTTGAAATACAGAAAAAATATATCTATTCTGATAACACACATCAATGATTGAATTGAATTTCAATCTTAATATTTTTAGAATCTTTATTTTCAAATTTAAATATTCTCTCTTGTTATTTTTTAAATCCACTGTAGCCAGCCATAATAAGGGGGACATTATAACGTTATCTTGTCAGGAAGAAAAAGTCTAAAATAAAATTTAACCTAAGGTCTCATGTAATTGTGTCTTTGAAAAGTATACCTTTTTCATTCTTTTCTTCACAACCGAAAGAAATGGGCTTTAAGCCGCCATTTACTCTAGGTTAGAATTATTATTTTTAATTTTTTTGTTCAAGATTTTGACATGGAAATTAAGCTCGAGCGAAGTCTCTCTTAAACGTGGATCTCTTCTTGTTCCTTTTTGTCATTTGATTCTAGGAACTTCATTTCCTCTTCGTCTTTGGAATCTTCAAGAGATATTGCTTCAAGATCATTTCGGACGAGATGAGCAACAATTCCAGCTCCGAAAGCGTCACCAATAATGTTGATTGATGTTCTAATTCGGTCCCTAAAGTCGGAAGAGAGCAAATAAGCATAATTTTATGCATTAAGATTTATTTGTTTGTTTTAAAAGTAGATTCTCGAGCGTACTATTCAAAATATAGAAAAGTCAAGTGAACGAAGGATTGTCATGAAGAAGACATATTACATTGGATAGTCAGTAAAACAAATCCAGAATTAATATTCCCCTTTTTCCAATTTCCTAAACATAAAATATCCTAAAAAAGATATTTAAATGATGAGGAATAATTCCTCACTTGTATTATTGTGATGAGAAATTTCGATAGAAGCTTCCGCGATTTTTTAACGCATACAGGAAATTGTAGAATCAATTTATCTCCAATCATAAAAGGGTAAACTGCTAAATCTCTTTTTGAATGCTATCGTAATATATTAAAACGAACGTTCCTATAAGTGACAGATGAATCGAGATTCTCTTAATTTACTTAAAAGCTTCTGGTAGATTAGAGAATTATCCTTTTTTAGCTTTGTAGGATCATAGATGATATATTCACTTGAAACGTATATTCTTGATATATATTTACCATTCCATTTAAGGTACCAATCGACTTTTTTGATAACTTTTTCCACTTGCTGAAGGTCATGAATAGTATTCTTGAGAGAGGATTCGATATCCAATTTTAACTGAGCAAGCTCTGAGATCATTTGAGAGAAAAGAACGATGCCAAAATATATGGGAGATAAACGTTTTAATCACTAACTATTATATTAAGTTGCATAAACAATTATTCACACTATTTGTAAACATAACTATTAATAATTGTTTTTGATACCTATCACTATGGATATTGTATAAACCCTCCCCCCCCCGTTAAATGAGAGACTGGACCAATCAAAACCAAACTCATACTTTGTAAACTATATATATCTGACAAGTAACGGACTGACGAGTATGTCCGAAATAAAACGTTTATCTCCCATATATTTTGGCATCGTTCTTTTCTCTCAAAAAAAAAAACTTGAAAAGACTACTACTCTCGAATTAATATCAAGATTTCCTAGAATTGGTATTCTACTTGTCACTACAATCTTGAAAAAGGCTCCCTTATTAGGCAGAAAACCAGATGACATTGACCAGGATTTAATGAGGCTCAACTACTCGGGACCTACCTTGAGGATGAAAACTATTTAAATCTTTGCTAGAAGTCTAAAAATTTCCCTGTATGATTGTAAAAAAATCTATTTTGACTTGGAAATTAATACCGCTAATAAACAGAATTTGAATGAGAAACGCTCAAAATACATTTTTTTTTCTTTCTTAGAATTGAGTTTCATAGCCGAGTCTAACTCTCTTCGGGTTCACATGAGGGGTTATAATGGGGGAGGAAGTTTTAGAAACTATTTACATAGTAAATTTATTTCAAGGAGGGAGGAGACCGGAATCGAACCCACGCCATATGAGATATCATATTTATTGGACTTGGGGAACAATCCACTACACCATCCCTCCTACATACATATTTTGGGATAACCCTGCTTTATTGTTATATATGGTGGTGAACTCACAAGAGCCAATCAACAGCCACGATTAGAACGACATCTTTAGTGGGAAGGCCAACAGATGTCAAGACCAACATCATTGTGACTAGGCCGGCTGATGGAACTGACGCTGCGCCGATAGCGGCCAATGTTGCAGTGAAACTTTAATTAGATATTATAACTTTTTCGCAAATTTCGCAAATTAACAATTAATTAAAACTCTAAAGAATCTTCGGATATAGATACTTGAGATTTGCTTAAGAATTCCATTCTCTAGATTTGCGCTTCACAAAAAGAAAAGCTCTTATTGTGTCAAGATTGCAATTCATCTCAAAAGGTGTGTTAATTGAATTTTTAATTAAAATTCTTCTTGAAATACAAAAGCAGTCATGATCAAGAATGCGAAAAGCATATTTGGATATTTTCACTCTGCTCAATAAATAGAGTACAAAAAAATGATTTGAAAGAAATCGCCACTCGGACTCATCCTTAAAGTTACCTTATAATTATCAATTTGCTGAATTGTAAATCAATTCCATTAACTTGAGCAATGAAGATTGAAGCAACCGCCTCGTACAGAGCAGTTCCGTCCATGTTTATTGTAGCGCCAATCGGAAGGACAAAACGTGTCACTCTGCTATCTATTTTGAGGTTCTCTTCAAGACATCTAGAAAATTGTTGTGTAATAATTTACACGTAACAACGTGCAGTTAACACTGATAAAAGAGTATTTTATTACAACCTTCTTTAGCTTTATGCATTCTCCTATAGTAATAATATTCAAAGTTGTTGTAGATACTCTCTGTCTAGAAAATACTCATTCATCTGATAACTCGTATTTGGCTAAATTAGGTTGGTAGGATTTCCCAAATCTGGTTCAAATTAAATTTTTTCCGATTTTCAAGCCCAAAGATTACAATCAAAGATGATACTTGACTTACGCAAAAGTAACAGGAAGCGTAGCTGAACTAGAGCCGATGGCGAGACCAGTGAGGGCGGCTCTGAAGATGCCTTTCATGAATGTTAGCGGATTCTTGCGTGTTGTTATGTAATATATCAAGAAGAGAGTGAAGAGCAAGTGGATGACAAGACCCAAGATAACTGTCAGCATGTACTTTCCGAGGCCGGTAACAACCTTTTCGAGACTTTCAACTTCGAGGATTTTGCCAAGGATCAAGAAGAATATACCGATTGGAGCGTACCTTGAAAAAATATTTTATGAACTAAGCAAGATGTCTATACAGTAAGTAAACAGTTAACACAAAGGCTGACTACATTGATGTATGGATCATCATTTTTTAAGCTACGCCTGTTTCTTATAAGTAATAAGTTATTACCAACTGTTATTAATAACAGGTTTCTTTGGCTCTCAACTTGGTTACCATTAATTTAATGAATGTATAGACTATTCAAGTCAAAAAGATTTTAAAAGGTTAGATATTAACCAGTGTTTTAAACAGAAACTCCAAAAATGACCTTCTCAGTCTCAGAATTAATAAGAAGTCTACATCATGAGACTCAGACCCCAACTCTGCAAGCAAGTCAACCATGTGCACCCTCTAGATAGAAGAATTCAAAATTTCACAACTATTAAGAACAAAATGTGTTATTTGACCTGTATAATAGAAAATCTTATATCTTGGAAGAACTGAAGATTTTGGTAGAAATATATTTTTTGTGAAAGTATTGAACCATACGTTTAAGCTGAATTATGACGTTTTTTTATATCCTTGAAATACTGTCGTTACATTTTCGTATAAAATCAAGAAAAAATGTAGAATAACTTTTAAGATAAAATATTACAGAATCCTTTTTAAACGGTTTTGATACAAACTTCTCAAGATGGAGTATATCATTTGCCATTCAGCTGGAACGTAACTGTTTGAAATGCTTAATTATTAAATATTATTTCATCTTCAAGACCCTATCCATTATAAGCTAGTCAGAGAGGGATTGTGAAAGATTCTTTTGTTCGAGATCAATCAGAGTTGCAGTGAAATTCTTTTAAGGAGTTAGGGTTTAATCAGTAAACAAGCTTCATTTTCGTTTCGACACCTTTTTCGTGGGTTGCCCCTTGTGGAAAATTATCGCTCGATACCTAAATCAAAATGGTACAGACAAACGAAATCATGTCTCATGACAAAAAAAACAGAATTCGAAATTCTTTTAGTTGTAAAAAAATGATTAGAGTAGATGTTTAATTCAAAAAAACTAACAACTATGCATCACTAAACTTAATTGATCAGTTACACTTTGTATAAAGGGATCAATTGATTGATGTATAAAGAGAGTAGAGATGAATTATGGGAAAATTAAAACGAAGACTCTAAAGTTGCACTCACTCTACCAAGATTTATCAAATTCTCGCAAAATTGTATGTGAACAAAAATGTACACCGTGACTTTGGTGTATCCGGAAGCTTTTATTACGTCTCATTGTGCCTAATTTATTTGCGTTTATTGAAAAAAGGTTCATTCATTCGATCAAAGAAACTTTTCACTGTTAAAAAGGACTTGCCCAATTAGGATCTGCTGAGAAATTTTAAAGCCTTGAGCAAAATATAAAATCTGAGCTAATAATTAAAAAGTAATTAGATATTTTCCCTTAGAAGCTTTAGCAGGAAAATTATGGGTTCTTGGTCCAAAGCATAATTCTCTTCAAGAGAATCATAATAAGGGATCGTGAATCCTGGATCTACTCTGTCAACCATTATTTCGAGTAAAACAAAAATCTCTACCATCTTGAAACTTTTTACAAAATTAATCAAATTTCTCTTTGTATTTAACTCAAAAAGAAAGCTTTCCTTGAAAAAATCTCTACCAAGATAGTCACGTTCTCTTTATGAATTTATTCATATTTTTGGGTCTAGTTTTAATACGATTAAATCAATAAATTCGAAATCCCTAATATTATAAGAATTCTAAAAAATCTTAAAATTAAAAACAGTTATTTGGCCATGTACGCCATCTTGGAATTATATAAAATTTTATTTGGGGAAAGAAAATTTGCTGTTCCCATATTAATCAGCAGACTTAAAAGTATAGAAAACTGCGCAGTGCATGGATATTAATTTATAACGGATAACCTTATTTCTTCTAACGTGTGATAGTTGCTTAAATCTGACCACAAAATATGAGACCAAGAGTCAATTTTAGCAAAAATCAAGGAAACTATGTAGCCTACAATAAAGAGGAGATCGCTGGTTGATCGGTATTGAAATGTTCAATAAAATCTATTTCAACTACTCACCACATTATAACAGCGACAATCTTCATGACAATCTCATTGCAAATGAGAAAGAATGTCACCATCGGCTTTCCCCTCTCCCCCATAGCGGAAATGCACAAGCCAAAAGCAATTGAAAATGTAACAATACCCAGAACGTTAGTTGACCCTACACTCTGTAGGCTGTACTCTTCCTTGGTAATACCATTCTTAGTTACGTTAATATGTTTAGTTTGCTTCTGATGTGTTGCTGCTTGAATGATATTATCGGGAAATATGTTCCTTAAGGGGGGGGGGAATTGATTAGGAAAAAAGGATTTCCAAACAAAATCTAGTAACTCACCTCACGAGGTCCATAAAGGTGTCCACTGAGGAGACAGTTCCAATGGGATTGCTCATCGTGTCGGAGTCTGACGTGCCGCGCACTTCCTTTGAGCCGGGATGTATCGAGACGACGAGGATAATTCCGAGGACAACCGCGAACATGGTTGTTGCAAAGTAATAAATCATTGAATATGATCCAATCTTCCCAGAAGATCGAATATCTAAGTTCGCAAGTCCTTGGAAAAAAGCAAACTTAAATTCATCAGAGTCAGAACTTTATCATATGATTTTGATTCTTAGAATTTGAAAGTTACAAATTACAAAGAGTTGTTCTACACTTTTTTCCTGATGTAGACTATTTTTAAGGAGGCCTTCTAATTGTCAAAAGTAATTCCTTTGCCTTGCGATATTTCAAGAAAGACATTTTCAAGTTATCAACTATAGGTTACCAGAGAAACCTGTTACGTTCGCTGGCCATTGCGTGGGCCGGGGGAAGGGGAATCTTAAAAAGCTTGAATTGAAACTTTAGACGAAATTAAAGCTTGTGAAACCATTGAAGAGTCGAGCCTTTTTCAATAATTTTTATGGAAAAATCCTCAAATCAAGTCCAGCTATCTTGACTTAGTAATGCACATCGATCTTTAGAATGAGTCGGAATGCTGATAATAAAGCCTTGCAACTCACCAGAGACAAGACTACAAACAATCAACGGAATAATTAACATTTTCAACATGTTCATCAATATATCCCCAGGAAATCCTATATATCTTATTGTGGCAGCCTCCATGCGTCCTTCAACATTCAACCGAATGCTCAAGCCAACAGTGATTGCTAGCAGGACTGAAGATATTGTGACTATAACTTGTAGGTTTTCTGTGTTTCGAAACCATTTAGCCACGGGGTTGCTACAAAAGGGATGATTTCTAATCCGATTAACATGCTCCTTCTTTCTCTGTTGAGCGGCGCTTAGTAGCTTCCTAGGACTACTAGTAGACTTGTGTCCCTTCTCCTCTAGCGTAATCTGTTCTTCGGTAGACATCTTTCGTTGTTGACAATTTATATCCAGGAACGTGTGGAGAAAAAGAAACCTTGGTTTAATTTATTTGATCTACAAGAAAACAAAAACGAACAATTATTATATCCTAAGTCTATTCATTAAGTATTCTATTGGCTGATTATTTTATAATAGATTATATCGTTTTTTGGAATAGATTACGATATACAAACAGTGTCCACTGATAAACAATCAATTATTTTTTTCATTTATAGACATTGAAGTACAGCGTTTACTCAATTATTTTACATAATATTCTGTTTTTTATAAAATTTCAACATAAAAAAATGCATATTTTTTATTATTCTTGATTGACAACTTGTTTTTGATTACTTACAAGTCAGATCATAAACTTTTATGTGAATGCCGTACAGACATGTAATGATACAGTTCTCTCACAGCTTCAAGTCAATTATGATCCTTTTGAAAGTTGAAAGACTCGAGTGTTTCAAGCGTTATCCCAAGAGCTACAAGTAGTAAGCATTTCTATCTGAAATGATCAAACAATTAGCATATTCAAAAGTATACAAGTTGAAAGATAATCCTTGGGAAAATAATATTCCGAATTAAAAAGAAATTATAATTTTTCTAGTTAGTTTCAATAATCTCTAAGCATTTCTGATTGTAGTTAAGGAGCATTGCATACATTTTATAGGTTGATACAGCTCAACTTGTAACAACACTGTTAATAATCGTAAATTAACCGTATGATAGGGCTGAAGAATGAGTTCAATGTGTTTTCTAATTTCACATGAAATTTACATTTCACAATCATTGAATCATAGAAGGTTGATAAAAGGGGCAAGCTATACAAACCTCATTTGCTTACGACAGGCTGTACTAGTTTATCAAGGCTTTGAATCAATACTCAACAAGTTCCTATACTGATCTTTTATGAGAGTTAGATTTAGTCAAATTAATCAACTTTTATTCAACTTCATTTTTCCGATATTGGTCACGATTTCTATTCTTCTGAACCTTCCTAGTACTTTATTGTTAAATTTTCTTTCAAGATTAAGGCTTCTTTGGATCTGCAAGATGATTCAGTGAGTAACGGTAGTCTGACTTTTATCCAATATTCACAATTTTCGATTTTCAAAGTCAACAGGTTTATAATGTATTCGAGCCGACGATTTCAAAACATTTAAGACTTTCAAGGATTTCCTCTTCAAATTTTCTTTCTGTAAGGAGTTATAAAAGGGAGTGAGCGGTGAGCATTTGATAACATTCGGAAAGGTTCCCCCGCTCTTCTCCACTGGCCTACTGCCTCGGCCAGGTATCAATCCCTGTCTTTATAAAAGAAAGAACCACTAAAATGTGGTATGTTCTTAGTGACGTGGTTCGAGTCTCACTCAGGCCATCCCTCCGAGAATTTCAAAAGATAAAAGTGATCGAGAAAGTAATTAATAGAACGCAATCTTTCGGTAGATTGGAATCAAGCAGTTTGAATAGATGAATCGAGGAAAAATATCATTGAAGGGCTAATAAAGGATATCGTTCGGTTATCAGATGAAAAAGAGGAGACATTCAATTTATATGGGGGATATTGAAAATAAAGATATTTATTTCTAAAGGCCACTTCAAAGGGTAACCATTAATTTCTCCAAGTCGATATGATATTCTAATTTGTTGAATTGTGCGCTCAAGATTCAAACAATTTCTTAATTTTAGATATAATGGAATATAGCATTACACGTTACAATTTTTACGCAAATTATTGTAGAGTTTATCTGATAATGTACAAATTCAATTTTTTCCAAGGATTAACTTTGATAAACGTGATATTGAGCTCAACATTTAGAATGCTATTCTCTGAATCAATGTTTGTTCATTGCGTTGATTGATTACTAAAATATGCAGTCATCAAATATCAGTCTAAGAAGGAATGTCAAACCAGTGGAAAAATACTTTTCAGTACTTTGTGTGGCTCTAGTCATATCCTTATATTTTTGCTTTAATAAATAATGTATTTTCTAGAGAATAAACTATATTATTGGAATAATAATTGCAATGATAAGAACTGAGGATTGCAAAAATAATTGCGTCATACAACAAAGATTTTCCCTCAGCAAATTTTTGCAAATTTCCCAAGAAGTACTAATCGTTGTGGAATATGAATTTGAAAAAAACAAAGACGAAAATTATACTTCAATAATATCACTGGTATTGAAAAAATATTTTAATTCTAGTGTTGGGGTCCAAGATTTTCGAGATGTATTACTTTTCTCATCATTCATATAGATTCCAAGAGTAATTAGAAAAGTTATTTCGAGTGGAACACAACTCCAATGAATATTTAAAGCTGCTTCACAAGTCGAAGAAAAGCACACAGAGAATGAATTCTGAGAAATGTATTATTCTCTTCCTTTGTTGAATAACTAACTCAATAAAAAGTGATGTCCCAGTAAGCCTAGAATAATTTTTCGCATTTGAAACTTTCCTTGTACTCACAGAAAGAAAATAATGAATAGACAGTATTCATAGTGGTAAATACAAGTTTTTCTATGGGAACTTCATAGAATATATGATCCCTTTAAAGTCTCCTTTTATTTATCTGAACTCATGAAGAAAACAACTTGATTGCTTCATTTCATAATTAATTTTTATAGTAAAACCGGATACAACAGAAAAGTCTATGATTTCGTTTTTGTTCACGAAGGGTTATGTAAATTTGGTATCCATAATTTCAATTGATCAGAATTGTATTTTAAATTACTGATAATAATCATCGAGAATGTCAATCGGACAGATGAACATGAAACTTGAATTAAACTGTAAACCCATAAATAACAATTGTTTACGATCAATGAACTAACCCAATATTGAAATGTCATTTTGATAAGTTTATAGAAATTAATTCATCTGTTTTCATTTGCACAAATATTGATTTTCAATCATCATGTTGAATAAAAGTGATATAATCTTGTAGATAATTAAAGAAAGAACACACAAAAGGATCAAGTTTGGCAGATTAACGTTTGCATCTAATTATCATGTCTGCTATATGCAAATTTATGGGTAATTCATCCTCTTGGAATCAGAATTATTTTCAAAATAGAAAATGAAAACATTCTGAATAGGCATCAAATTATCTCCTTTCTGTACTACTAGGGTCCAATCATGTCTTTGATTAAATGAGGCTGTATGCAATTTTGAGAAATCATATTCATTAGGCGAGTAAAAAGGTTTAAATGGCTTAAAAAAAACTCTTGTATGGCAAATTGACGCGAGGCATGTTCGAGAACGTTCAAAATCTCCCTCGTTTATTGCACTCTCATTTTTAATTTGATCGAGTAAAATTTTATTCTAAAATTCAGTTTAACGATTCTGTAACACTCTATCTAAGAACTTGTAGACATCTTATGCGTGCTATAGTCGAGATCGACTGTCAGTGTAGCTTGGCGTGCACTTCAGTATGTGGACTCTTTTGTCTTCTTTGGCACGACTCATATAAGTTTAAACCAATTCTTCAGTTGAATAATATTCGATCCCTTTTCATAACCTCTACCCCTGGTCTCCCTTGAAATTTGGTAAAATAGTTGATATTCGCAGATTAAGATTCGATTTTCTCGATCATTTTATTCATACTTATCTAAGGCATATAGATACAGAGTTATGAAATGCCAAACTCTTGGGGCTTTTCATTATGAAAAAATATGTTAGATGAAAAAAGGTGAGAAACCCGAGGAACAAACAAAATCTCTCCTCGAGAACGTCCACTCGTTGACCACTCTCCAAATCTAACCCTCGTTTTCACTAACTCTTTTGGGTTATGTCAGTAGATAACATAATAAATATTCCTCATACATGGCATTCATCGTCTCATAATCATTGGGCGAAGACAGGGATCGATAACACGCAGATCAGGATAGAGGAAACGTTAGAAGTTGTGCTGGACGTCTTCGATCTTCTTAAATGGCGCCTTGGAGATCGAGAACTAGAGGCCAGTGAGATAATCAAAGAACGGGAGTATCTTCTACTAATAAATCTGCAATCTGAGAGAAAATGAAAAAAAAAATTTATTTTTGAAGCAAATAAAATAATTCGATGGTACATTTTGTTTCACTTTTTATTGTTCAAAGTAATTTCATGAGCTTATTTAGGTAATACATCATCGTTTTATCGAGGAAATTTTCTTTGTTCCTCTCCAATTTCTTATACGCTCAACATTGATTCTTCGTATCTAACCATTGATATATTCTAGAGAATATTGAATTAGAATGATAATACTAGTTACAATTTCTTTACAAGAAAAGTTGTGATCAGTGATCCTTTGTGCATTCTTTAATTGTAATAATATTTCGAAGTGATTTAATTATTAATTAACATCACACTTTTTCAAGTCCTTCTTCTTTCATAAAAAAAGAGATCATGACATATTTTGGTATTGTTAAATATTTAATAACATACAAAGTTTATTAGAGAGAAACAAATTCATGATATCATGAGAGGATTATTTTCATACAATATTCCACCTTATTTTTTTACTCAAATATATTAAGTCCTCTTCCCTCCATTCAAACTTTGAGTCTGCTGGGATCATTTATCGACTAGTCCCTTTAAACTTTAAAAGGACATGCGGCGCTGATCGAGAATGATTGATAAAGGGTCCACACCTAGGACAGACTTGAGTGAGTTAATACACTCAATCAGCCAATTATACACGACTTTACATTCTTTCTCTTCTTGTCAGCTGCATTCCAAAGGGCTTTTACCTGTAGAAGTAATAATTCAACTAGAAATGCTACAAAATGAAAGTCAATTCTAAAATATTACAAAATTATTTCTCTTGAGAGAAAGAAACCTCCCAAAAATAAGTTTTTCGAAATCGATTTTCATTCAAGGTTCAAGAAGGCAATAAAAATACAATATCTTTTGTGTAAAATTCTCTTAAACTCAATCAGAGTAGCTATCCGCGGTAACGTTGATTTTCTACACCATCAGCATTACTTTCATTTAGGTAAGAATAATTAAGTGCAATCTTTTTCTAATGAAACTTTTATTCAAACACTTATGAACACTCGAGATGGTAATAACTGACTCCGTTAATAATAATTACATCCGTGATTGATTGGATCAATTTTAAGTATCGATACATGATAAAAAACCACGATATATGTATCCCGATAAAAGATATACACATTATTGTTGGTGTGTTAGTATTCACATGTCTCTACCCCTGTGCTAATCGAGAATTAGGCACGAAGGTTTTCCAAATTCCAACCAGGCACATTTTATTAAAAATTAATAACGACCATTTGAATTAGGAATCAATTAAATGTTGATACATTGAATTTTTCAATAATGTCGTTTTAGTTCATGATTTAATAGCAGCAACATATAAAATTAATTTAAAATGTAACATTCATAAGTGTTCTCAGGAAAACATGATATATTTGTATAACGCTGTTTGACATTAAAAAAGTTAATGGCGGTTTTTGTAGTAAGTACCATTCTAGGAATTGTTCTAGGATTCAGAATACCAAAGATTTAACAAGGGTTGCAGATAAAATTTCCAATCCACGATCAAAAGAATTATCTTAAAGTTTATTTCAAGTTTTTTAGTATTTTTGAATATCTTTTATGGAATGAGTAATTGGACAGAGTAGGGAGGAGAGGTTGATCTTTAGGTTCGGCAGGGTAATTTTTTTGCATTAATGAGTAATTCTTATTTACTCTACCCTCGCTACGTACATATCCAGTGATAATCCCTATCTTTTCAAAGATCAGTTTTTTTATCCATGATCGGCGATTTGATCTGCAACCTATATTAGAACTTAGGCATTCTGAATCCTGAAAAAATTCTCTATAGAATGGTACTTAATACAAAAATTGCTATTTTTATATAGGTCCAATAACTCCGTATATTCCTTGAATTTAAAAAATCGTACATCAAGATGTATAATTAAAATCTTTTCTCCCAATTCTCAATTTCTTGGAGGGAAAATATTATCTTTTTTCCAGAGCATTACCATAAATAATAATTTCCTCAAAATCTTTGAGAAAAATTGGACATTGAAAGTAGAATTTTTTGAGAGGACTTCAAGAGATTTATTAACTAAGTTATCACGATCATAGATACCTCATTTTATGCTGAAAAATCTACCTTGATCATTTAATCATATATTATTAGAAGCACAGTCGGGTGTCTATGAAAATATCTCTAGATAGATTATAGGAAAAAATATATAAACAAGATTTTCATGGTGTATGAAAAGTACATAGATACCTTTTTAAGATGTGTTAATGAGATAAAATCTTTAATAATCTTTGGTGAGAATGTAGGATTATACTCGAATAAATGTTTTAAAAGCAGAACATATTTACACTTGTATTTATAACCCTCACCCGGAAAAATGGAGATGTTTAACAACCCCTGGGACTCAGAAATTAGTTGGCAAACTTTCGAATACTTAAAGTTGAAAAAAAGTTTTTATGGTTAATTTGGCCATGTGAAGTTCTCACGAGAATCGGCGAAAATAAATCATGAGACTTTGATTGAGAGTTCTTAAATTTTTAATTAGAACACAATATATTTTCTGAAAGATATTAAACTCTAATAGTACTGTACGTACTAAACGTACGTTACAGAAAGATTGAACTTGAAAGTCTCAAAAAGTTCTATGCTTCTTTTAATAAAGTAATTACTTTTCAGTACATTGTTCGACAACTGTTGTCACTATTAAAATACAAGACTGCAGAGTTTTAAATGTCGCCAATAAAAATGCAGCTCATTCGCCTAAAAGGTTCTGATTAATTTACAATTTTTTCGTTTTCTGAAGAGTTTGGTATAAAATATGTTTTGTACGATTCTCATTGGCACGTAAAATAAATATCAAAGTAAAAAAAATTTAGAAATCGATTTTCTAGTAGAATGCAAATAACTAAGAATCTTTTGTAAATAATAAAAATATTTTTGGTTACAGGATGTTACAATATTTTAACAAGGAGTGTCTCGAAAAAATATATTTTTATAATTATGAAAGTCATAACATTTCTAGCTCCCATTTGGCAGAGACGAACATTGAATTTCCAACAAGAGTTTATTCATATACACATCTTCCACGTACATTCTTGATCAGCTGGTGATCTATTTCATCAAATATGACCTTGTCGGCGGGAGAATCGTCAGCCTTCTTCAATTCACACTTGTTGGGGTTGTTTCAGGGTTGATAGGAGGCCTCCCTCTTTTCTTACTTTGAGTTTGCTTTTCCATCAACGAGAGACATAATTCCAAGATAAAATCTCTTCGTTTCATTGTCTCTTTTCTAGCAATCTAACAAGTCAACACCGCCCATAAATTAGTTGTAGTTAGAAATTAGATGGGTTAAGCATCTTGAACGAAACCCTTGGAATCGCTACAGATTCTAGTGGACTACACCACAGATCTTTCATCGTACCACTTCACCGAACTCAATTCAGACTTCTTATCTGTGTAGAAGTCAATCACAGACTTTTTCAAAAATTTGTCAGTTTTGAGTTTGCTCATCTGATCGTACCGGTGAAGAATATTCCTTCAGAATTGAGCATTAACACAAGAGGAATGCTTTGTAATTCTGATACTTTGGAAGCGAATCCTAAAGAGTTAAGACGACATCACCCGCAATTCTGAATTCTGATTTCTTTGTCGCTGAATTCCGGCCCTGATTTAGTTACAGGTCCTGCAAAAATCCATCTATTGAACAGCGACACCATACTTTGATATTTGTAGAGTATGACAACTACGACTAAAATGTTCTTTTGTTTGTTAATCAGTAAAAGGAAAGAAGAAGTCTGTCCTTTCGGTAGGAGATTTAGAAATGGACTTAATGGAAGTTAAAAAGTGATGTTTAATTCCAATTGAATAAATTAAAACAACACTATCTCACCACCCGGTATCAGTATCAACTTCCAGGTGTTTGATAGTTGCTGTGTACAAAAAAATCCCTCATAAAGACCTTTCATCGGTTATCCAGAACCATCTGAGACTAGTATATATAATTGAGATCATCTTTTGTGTCGCACAATTATGCCCAACATTTTCAAAATTGTGAATATCGAAATTGTAAACGTATTTTACTGCAATGTCCGCGATTAAGAGTTTGAAGTTGACAGAATCAGATACCTAGATCAGCACGTTGGAATGTCAACCAACTTCAACTGATGTTCAAAAAGGGGCAATTTTTGAATAATCGCAAGCCATACACATCAGAAATATATTTGTTACTGCTCAATAATCTTGGTTCTGATTCAATAAATACCTAAATATTATGAAGTATGGTTTGACATTACTTTTCTTCTTCTATTAAAGCCTCAACCAGATTTAGATATATCCATTCAAAGATTGTTAGAAGGGGTGTAGAAGGGTTAATTTAGCAAGCCAATAAGAATCGTTTAAAAACAATTTCATAGCAAACTCAACTTCAAAAGTTATCAAGCTACTGAACCTTTTGGTTGAATGACCTATAACGTTTAACGAGAATTTTTGAGAAATCTGATCAGAAACAATTTATAAAATATATTATCGTTTTCATTCAATCGAATGACCCCTAATTCTATATCAGTGATTTAAGAATGCTTCATTAAATATAATATAAATTAAACGTTTTCGTGCTTTATATCTCGGGTAAGAATTTTCTAATTGACAAAATAGTAATTATTCCAAGACGTGAATGAGTTCATCATTAACAACCCTTACCGCTTCATCAGAGTTCAAAAGTACAAGCAAGCCGTTCTTATAAAGATACTTTGCCATAAAAATAATTAACCAGTTGTAATATTAGGTTCAAGTATTGTTTGGGAAACTGCTCGACTTGGGAAGGAAAGAAAACTAAGAATAATTTCAAGCATGCCTTGATCTTCGACTGTTTCATATAACGAAAAATAAATTAGATCAGTGCAACTACTATCTCCGCGTTTGATAAATATTTAAACAAGTTTGTTTATTCAAGAAATTCAAGAGAGACTACTTCAATGAGAGCCATTCAGCATTACAAAGGAAGCATGCTCACTTTTCTTTAGTTAACTCTCATGATTGACGGTTAGCAATCGTCACGCTGATGTGAAGGACTAAAATCTTCGCTTGAGTAAATACAAATTCCCTTTCCATTGCCACTTTTTAAGATGCCCACTTTTATGGTCTGTCATTTCACTATTCATAAACCTGATTCAAAAAAGTTAGTTTCTTTGCTAAGCTGGTAAATGAAACATGTTCTAGTATTTTGGCAATAGGGAAAAAAGATAGTCAGAGCTCTTGACGTTAAACGCGAAATCCGAAATGCCTATTTTTACAACCTAAAACCTTTTATTACCTTCTAAAGATTTAAAAATTTGGACACAACTTTTAGTTCACACCTCGACAGCCATTGAGAAGCAAGCATTCAATTATGAATCAATCAAACTTTCTCAAGAGAAAAATTGAGTTCATTTTACGTGCGTATGAATGACTAATTAGAACTAATAAATCCTAGCTTAGGTTAGAAAGCAAATAGTACACATTAATTTTTATCAGCAAATGCGTTGATCAATTCTCTATATATTTAAAATGGTCTTGGGTAGATTGTCCTGCGAATACATGTCTGCTACACAAAGAAATGCACCAAAAATATCGTCAACCTGTGTAGCTTCGTCTTTAGGATCGATGACAGGGCGTTTCCTTTGGACGGAACCTGCAGGAAAATCTTCTCGGTCTCTTCGACATCATTTGAAGGGGCTTTAGGCTTTGATTTCATTAAAATCTTGTCAAGAGAACAAGAGAAATTCCTGATTACTCGTGACTCCATCAGCGCTGCTATAAAATGAAGAAAAAACTGTTTCGTGAAAGCATAATGAAAAATCGTGACTCTTGAAAGAGGTTAGGTCAACAGGATATATTTATCGCTATCTTTTGAATCATGAACTTAGATCCGGTCAACATTATTATCTATTTCTGAATTTAGATACAGAGTTTCTTAGTTCTAACAACAAAATATCGTTATTGCTACTAGGGTTAAAAACAGGTTGTTTAACTTGCGCCAACTTAAAATACATGCTTTTTAAACAAAGCTAATTTTTTTTCCTTTAGTATGTTCATTTAAATAAAAATGTGTTATTTTAAGATACTAAAAAAACTCCAAGAGAATACATACAATTTTTGAATTATAATTTATTGCTCTGGATTTCATCAAGAGCTATTCAAATCTGAAAAGAACATAAACACACAGGCGACATTTAGAAAGAGTATATAATTAAATTCTTATAGAAATTTCCTCTACAAGATATCTAAACTATGCTGATTAATAATGTCTGTTGTAAAAGTACACCCTATTGCTGACAATTTTTAAACTAATTTTCTGGCATTTTTTTGTCTAAAATTTGTTCTAATTTGTATATTTAGAAGATGATTTTTTTGAGGCTATCAGGGTTTTTTTTGAACTTTGAAATTTCTTCATAAAATTATGTTTCGATCTTGGCATCGAGATTGAGGACAGTCTCATACCAAGTATTTCGAGTGAAAGCAAATATTTATTTGCAAAAAAAATAACCTTGAAATCAATTATTTTACAATTAACTTTCACAAATGATATTTCCCTTTATCGAGTTTAGTCAAAGAAATGAAGCTGAAGACAAATCAAAATTGACATACAGTGTAACGTAAAGTGAATGAATTGTAACTTGGTTATTTTTTTTATTGCTGTATAGAAAACAAGATCAGTATAATATCTTCCTGATAAGGATTATCCACATGAGAGACTCTGATAAGAATATTTTTGAAAAGTAGATCAAAATCATAAAAAAGTGAATGATAAGTTTTGTTTTCTCATTACGAACGTCATTTCCTATTTTCATCTATCGATAACTCTCAAGTTAAATCTCCCATTCTGATTTAAATACATTTATCTCTCATTTGTTTATCAAAGAATAACTAGGATCAGCTGGTTATCAGGGGACCTGTTAATCTCTCACATGAAAGAGGTTTATTTAAAGTGCATTCTCTAGTAGAGCATTTGTGAGGATTAATCTCGACGTTACAAAGATAACAGGATATAGAATTCATAGACGAAATTCATCGTGTCATAAGCATTGAGCAAGACAACGGAGGAGGAATTGAATGTCTTGATGATCCAGGCTTGTCGCCGGACCCATAATGGGCGGAGTTCGCTAGTAGTAAAAGGCGAAGACGGGGAGCGATACCTGATCAGAATAGAGGGAGCCTAAGATGTCTTCGATCTTCTTGGATTGCGCCTCGGAGATTGAGAGGCCGGTGGGATAATCGAAGAACAGGAGTATCTTTGACTTGTAAATCTGCAGAATCTTGGAGTCGAGTTCTAACTTATTGTCATAAGTAAAACGAGATCCTTGATAACGATCGAGACTAATTCTTTTAATATATTTAAAAGGATGAGGGAGACTTTGAGTAGTTAATCGTTAATCCGAACTCCAGAGAGAGCTTTTATAAAAATATTGGTTAATCTTTAAAAATAGTTTTAAAAAAGGAGTTTCATCAGCAAAGTCTACGTTACTTAACAAATAAAGAATAAGACCCAAAATGAAGAGGAACGCTTATTAAATCAAAATTGAGTATCATGCAGTAATAATCTTAATAACTTTCGAGAAAGATAACATGGCTTAATTTGGTAATATTTTTGACAGTTCTAATGAGAGCTTGGTGGAAGCAGAGCGTGAATTGTTTGCCTGTAAAATAATTAAGAATTTAGAATAGTCTGAGAATGATTTATTACATTTCAATGAATTCATGGTGTGAGAAATCCTTTAACATCCAGACATCTATTCAAACTTCCCCACAAACTCTCATTTGAGATAATTGATGGATCTCTATTGAATTTCATTGAAAAACTAAAATGGACACTCTTTACGATATATTTCATTCAGTGGGTACTTTGCAGAGTATTTCGATTTCTCACGTTTCTCAACAGTTGACCGAAAAATGTTCATCCTTTACTTTTGTTTATCCAAGTTTAATCAAATAGAGTACACTTATTAATCTACATCAAGGGTGTCAAAGGTCTACCCGCGGGTAATTATTTACCCCCGAGAAGTAGACAAATTACCCACGGTACTTGCAAATTACTGTCATACTAAATGTGAGTGTCATAGGGATGCCTCATCGTATCACTATTATACACAGGACTAACAAATGAAACACCACAAGCCAATAGGAATATCGTCCAATCAGTTAAGGGTGACATCCTATTTTTGCACAGAGCCTTTTTCTCGGCCTCAAGCAGACAAATCAAATAAAATTCTCTCTTTGAAGTGTGTATGTTTGTGGATTAACTATTTTATTCGACTCCTCTTATGGTCTTCGATATTTCATTTTTATGAAGAGAGAAATCCTTTTGCCACAAGACTTACAATACAAGATGATTTCAAAAGACAACCATGGTCCTAAAATCGAACCAATAAAGACTGATGCTGTTAACCTATAAACATTGGTCTAAAATTCACTCTTAATTCACTATATAACTCAAGCTGATGTAGTGGTCTGATGAGAATCAGCTAAATAAAGCTTCTTCCAAAAAATAACACCATATTTCATGATACAGAATAATTTTAATAAAATTTGAGAGGGATAGCGTAGAGGATTGCTCCCCAAGCTCTATAAATATAAAGTTCAAACCCTCCTTCCTCATTATAACCCATCATGCGAACCCGTAGAGAGTTAGACTCGGCTATGAAACTCAATTCAAAGAAGAAGATATCTTGGTGTGATATCTTTGTCCTGTGCATATCACAAGTGTTAAAATTCAATTTGCATCATGATAAAGCTTTTTACAGAAAATTAAAGTTTTATCTACAAGACTTGAAAGGTATAGTGTTCTCTGATTAGTGTTTTCAAGTAATCCTTGAACATCTTTCAAGTATATGAACATGCCTTTATCTCTGTTCACAAGAGAAGTTTGATCTAAATAAATAATAGTCAGCTATTATTCACTTGTAAATAAAATAGTGATCAATTACCATAGTAAAGAAGATGAGTTACTTTTCTGAGCGAGTAAAAATGTAATCATTTTATCATGAATATGAAAAGGTAAACTTTTTTGTTTTGTGAGTGTGAGGGTGGATTATATTATTCCTATTTGTTAAATTGGGGAAATTATACTGATTAATTATCCTTGGGAAAGTAGAGTTAAAACGAACGTTTTCTTGCATTGTGTTTGAGAACATTTGAGTCAGCATGTTATGCTCAACAAGATGCAATTAAGCAATTTCCTTAAACATGCGTGCTCCAAAACAATTTTGACATGATGATAACATTAAAACGATACATGTCAAATATTTGACAAAGGACCTTTAGGAATTATCGACCAAAAGTCATTGACTCATATCTAGGGCTGCCAGATGCACTTATTTTTTATTCGCTCAATAGTTTATCAAATGAGTCCTTCTCTCAGAAGACTAATTCCTGTCACTTAAAAATGAGAAAAGACGCAAATGCACCTTTTGTATCTTTTCAGGCCTTAGGATTTATTTTCAAATTTTCTTTAGAATTAGTGTAAAAACAGTATTCGTTGATGGAAAAAGATAGATATTATCGAGGAACCGGTAAAAATTTTCAATTTTCAATGTAAATAGAGGTTAATTATAAAAGACATAATTTAACCAGGGTACCTTTGATGAGTAATCTGATGAATCAAAGTTACTGTTTTGTTAAAGTTTTGATTAATAAATATTTCTGAATCACTTTCGAATGACCAAACCATGAGTAGATGCGTTGCTGATTTTCTTAAGAAAAATAATTTGATACATCACAGATTTTAAACTCAAATTTATAATATTTAGCAATAAATGCACTTTTCAAATAATTTTTGCACTTTTCTGCTAGCCCTACTCATAACGTTTGAAATCAATTCTATCGAATTTTGCAACGTAGATATTATAAGCATTTGTTTTTGAGATGAGAAAATTAAATCTAACACGATCAGCTATTCCTAATTCAAAATAATGTATTGCGAAGAGAAGAATCGTTATTGAGATTGAAAAAATAAGCCTAATTATTTTGAAACTTCATTTTCTACTGAACCTTCCAGCTAAGAAACACCAGCTCAGTAATACGCTGTCAAAGTTGCTTAGAATTCAAAAATTGAGCAGAACACTACGCTAAGAGAAATTCATTGTGACAACCATAACTCTCATTTGTGAGATTTTTTAGAATTCCTATGTAGATTATCGTCTCTTTATCCATATTCTGTGTAAAAGAGCTACTAGTTTTCATTACGAGTCTTCTTCAAAAATGAGATTCAGTGCACTTTTGAATTACATGGGTTCGATATTTCCTTGGATACTGCGTGAAAATATTCAAATATAAAGTTAGTTTTACTATCAAAGACGAAACGCGTATGAAGCCTGTTGATCAGTGTTGAATTGTTCAATAAGTCCTGCGTTTTTTCCAAGTAGGTCTTACCATAATTGTTTCAGACCAACAATAGCTAAACGATGAATGAAAACTGTTCATGTTGTATGATGACCAGAAGTTTTTGAAATAAGATCGCGAGGAATCGCTTCAGATTGCTCAATTATATGATGAAACGCTAATTCTGAGGCTAGTTCTATCTTTCGTGCGCTTTAAATCTAACTACGATGGTCGAAACTCTTCAAATGGCCGCCATCGATTTTCTCACTTTATGAAGGCTACTGAATGGAAATATCGATAGATTCTGTTCAAGCAAAATATTCTCCTCCTGAAGATAATCAGATTGTTTGATAAATATTCTCCGATTAGATTTCGAAATTCTGGTTAATATTTAATCAAATATCTCGCATCAGTCACATGATGTGACTCACATCCTTCTATAAAAAGGCTTTTAATTGAGAACGTTACTTCTAAAGAATAGAATTTTTCATGTAGTTCCCAAATATTACTCTTATCTCTCGCAAAATCTTTAGATAGTTGGCGCAAGTTCAAATTAATTTGAATACGATTTACACACACAAATTATTTTGGCCTGTTTCATAAACCTAGAATAAATATTTAATACACAGCTCCTCGTGAAATCATGTCTAGATTACGATTATGCGCGATGTAAAAGGGGTAAATCAAAAAGCAGTGCCCTAATTACCAGTTTCTGTGTTGGGTTCATTGTGTTTTTAACAGAGCATTAAGAATAGAACGATGAATACAATTACATTTAATAAAACAAATTAATAATTGTTTGTTGAGTTCAAAAAGAAGGAAAATAAGAAATGTCCATATTTATGTGAAAAATTATACATAATGACAAAATTAAAAATGTACGCTAAAATATTCAGAAATGAGCTCTTCTGATGTTTGCCAAGGATAAATCCTACTTGAAAACGTATTCTTTGTACTGAAAGCTGATAGGTTGAAGAATTTGTTCATTAAATGGAGAAATTACAATATACAGATTGTAAGAACAACAAATATTTTCAGGCCGGTGAGGAATAAAAACAAGTAACTCTTGTCAAGATACGTTAAAATCTTTTAGGATTTTTTGTGTTGAATTATCTACGTGCTTAAAAACTCAAGACGTATTATTTTGAGTTGTAAAAATCTCAGCTTGTAAATTATTGATTAAGATCTCCAGATTTAATAAGACTTTCTAACAATGAAATTGTATTATTTTTCCTATCAGTAGGAAGTTGAAACATCCGGAAGATAATAATAAATTAGTAGGCCCTTTGTAAATAGTGAAGAGAATTTATTCAAAATGTAATCTTCACGATGATTTGGACCAGGCATTTATGAGATCCAATTTCCAAGAGTGAATGTTGGTTACATTTAGGTTAGAATTTCTCTAATGTTAATTACAAAAATTAATTTAATTTGAATAATTTCAGTTTTCCATTCTCCAATTATTCTTATTAAGTTTGTTTATTCAGCTAATTTCTATTCAAAAATATTCGTCGAGAGAATTGGAGTTAAAGCATTTTGACTTTTATTAAATTAAAAAAATTGATTTCATTGAGAAGATTTTTATAGTAAGCAAACAGGACTCTTTCAACTCTCCTGTCTACCCTCGAGCTTGAAACGATAACTTGAAATCTTGGATTACATAAGGTGAATCAATTAGAGCATGTTTCTCACACTACGTTCAATAATCTTTTTCAGTCCACCTTTAGTAATTATCAATGGAATCTATTCCTACACAACGGAACTGAGAATTGTTTAAACTTCTCTCATAAATCTGTCATGCATTTAATCTATTTCACTTACTCATATGATATTACCAAGGCTCGTTGTTGTAGGGTAGTTATGAAGCAGAATTTTTCCTGTTTCCGTTCTAAATTTCCAACGATCTGATACGATCATCTCTCAGTTCAAAACCAGATTTGGAGTGTGTTTTACAATTTTTTTATGGCTTCAACAAGTTGAACTCAACTATTACAACGTACTTTTGGAATAGTTTTTTTTTAATTCCCCTTAAAATTATACCACTCTACAGAATAACAAACTCAACATCAAAAAGACGTTAACCGATAATATGAGCTCATTTTTCCCACTCGAATTTGATTCGATGACTATCCTCAGTTCATTTGAATAGATTTATTTCTACTTCTATAGTCTCTCAATGACAGAAATTTTAGAATAATGCAAAAATATCTCGAGCGAAGAAATATTAGAATAGTGCAAAAACATGACTTGATATATGACTTGGGTAAAAAGGATTGTATTTTAGTTTTTTGTATGTAACTATTCCTTTCCGAGAAGGAATTCTTATTAATGTATTCTCAATATTCATCGGGTTTTGTGCTTTCACACTTAACTTTCAATTTTGCACCCGTTTTGAGCGTAAATTGTAGATCTTGATTTAATTAAATCCCAATAGATATTCGATTCTATATCGAGAATGCAAATATCGTTAAGGGGATTCTTCTTAATTCTTAAACTACGCATTTTTCTAGAAACTGAAATTCTTTGCGACCCTTCTAAAGCAGGTCCCCAGACTACCTACTTGAAAGTAGTTTTACATGCCATATTTTTAAAACTTGAAATTTGAATTCTTCTCTGCTCTACTGTATGGAGAATACCTTCTCAGAAAGGAAAAGATATACAATGAAAGTTATTGTTTACATACACAAAATAAAAACAACAATCCTTTTTACCCATGTCACATATCGAGCCCTGTTTTTGCATTATTGTCAAATTTCTGTAACTGAGAGACTGTATAATTAGAAATAAATCTATTAAAATTAACTGACGATAGTCATCAAATCAAATTCGAGTTAGAATATTATTGGTTAAAGTTTTTTTGATGTTAAGTTTATTAATCTGTAGAGTGGTAAAATTCTAAGGGGAATTGAAAATGTTCACCCATAGTGTGTGAGATTATTTTAACCCTTCTACACCCCTTGTTACAATATAGTAACACAATCTTTGAATTGATATTTTCCCTCTTATATCTAAATTTAAAACACTGTTTAAAGCATTAAATTAAAGAAGGAAAAAAGGGCTATCAAACCATACTCGAATTATTCTTTAAATATTAATTTATACATATAAAATATATATTTGAAAATTTCAAAATCAAGATTTTTCTGAAATGTTGATTAAGCGATTTTTGAATTTAAAAAGTTAACGATGAAGTTTTTCGAAAATTAATGAATAATTAATTGTATACTAATTAAAACCCCCTCTTTAATAAACAATAAACAGATTTTTTTAGCATTTAAGGTATTAATTATACACTTATTTTAATTCATGTTACAAATTTTACAGTTTTCAGCTTTTTTATACTGATTTTCTGAGCTTTTTCATTGCTTATCATGCTATAAAAATATCAAAGCATGTTGTTGCTGCTGTTCAATAGATGGATTTTTGCAGGACCTGCAATTATATCAGGGTCGGAATTCAGCGACAAAGAAATCAGAATTCAGGATGTCGTTATAACTCTCTCTGATTCGCTTCTGAAGTCAGAAACCTAAGGTATACGCAGATAATTTATTTTCCAGCATTCCTCTTTTGTTAAAGCTCAAGTCTGAAGGAATATTCTTCATTGGTACGATCAGATCAACTAGAATGAGCGAACTAAAATTCAAAACTGACAAAATTTTGATAAAGTCTGAAGAAAAATTAGACTTCTACACAGATAATAAGTCTGAATTGAGTTTCGCGAATCTGTCAAGAAAAGAGACGATGAAAAGAAGAGATTCTATCTTTGAATCAGGTCTTTAGTTGATGAAAAGGCAAAATTAAAGTAAGAAAAGAGGAAGGCCTTCTATCAATCCTGACACAATTCCAACTGTGAAAAGAAGAAATCTAACCATTCTCCCGCCAAACGAGGTCATATTTGTTGGAATAAATAACCAGACGATCAACACTGAACAAGGAAGATATGTAAAGTGTATAAAGGAAAACTATGCAA
>JJOG01002084.1:0-14998 GCA_000715275.1 Gyrodactylus salaris
GAATGATCCAACCAGTCCCGAAACGTCTTGTCCAAAAACCCCATTGTTACAACTATTATTATTCCGTCGATTGGGAGTCCCTCATTTCCATCTTTAATGATGTGCAAAGAAACTACCCTATTGTACAACCTATTTTTCCCGAGGTTAAATATAGAAATTCATTCTATCAAAATAAAAATTATAAAATCTTCATAATGTTACTCACCAAAAAGACATCGAGCGAGGATTCCTGCTGGAAGTAACGGATCGCAGTAGGCCATAAACTTTGACGGCGATGAAACAAAGCTGAGAAGCAGTGGTGCGTATACAAGGCCTAAGCCGGAAGGCTTCTCGAATAAATTCGAATTCGCAGCCATCATGCAAACCCCGGCGCTGAGGTT
The DNA here is from genome assembly GCA_000715275.1 of Gyrodactylus salaris. Classification (NCBI taxonomy): domain Eukaryota; kingdom Metazoa; phylum Platyhelminthes; class Monogenea; order Gyrodactylidea; family Gyrodactylidae; genus Gyrodactylus; species Gyrodactylus salaris. The sequence goes on from JJOG01002084.1 coordinate 381, forward strand.
ACCTCCTGCTGAATCTCCGCATACAACAATCTTCGCATCTGGCGTACATCCCAGACGTTCTCGATTCTTCAGCATCCAGCAATACGTGTAGAAGCATTGCTTCAAGGCAAGTGGGTATTTCTTTTCAGGTGCAAGGGAGTAGTTGACTGAAACCACGGGACAACTCCACTTTTTCGTCCAATCTCTCAAATATACCTAAACGGAAGAAAGAATTAAAAGCCCATCAAAATTCCTTAGAAAAATTAAGCTATCATAAATAGTAATTTAAGTTCAGAATAGAAATATATTTTATTACCTATGATTTCATGCACATTTATCGCTATGAAAGGATTTCTCTTGAACTGAAGATCTAATTTTGATAGCTCTACTACTTTAGAAAGAACCCAAATATTCCCATGTTTACTTTTTTAAGTATAGGTGCCAATTTTGAGAATTCTTTTGTAGATTAGTTAGTGAGGCAAATTCAGAAGATATTTTTGTCTTAAAAGTTTTTTAAAATTACGAACAAATCTTAAACCTCAAATTCTTCCGAAATCTGAGTTACCAGATAAAATATTTTCAACTTGTAATTCGATAAGCCTACGATAATTCTACAAAAGAAAAAAGAAAGAATAATTTCAAATGTGAAATAGAAAAGTTATAAGGCGCAAATTTCAAACTGCTATATTTTCGAAACCTAATATTATTGAGATGCAAAAGGGATGTCATTAGAAAGCCTAAAACTTCCTTAGTTGCTGGTAGTTCGAATTTTCTTATCACTCTTTTTGTCGGTGAGCCTTCTAGTGAGATGTAACAATAATGCTACTGTGGGCCTAGGAGGGTTAATGTATTATGCTTTTGCATAAATTACACCTTTATAAATTATAGGAAAATACGATTCATTTAGAATTAAACCTACCATCATGAATAATTTTAGTCAACAAATTTGGTTTTAGAATACACCTTTATTATTTGATACCTGGAATAAATCCATAATTGGATTCTTTGATGTGCTCACTCTTATTCATATAATCCATCGCTTTGCAAATCTGAAGAATTACAGACCGAAGAAGCTTTACAAGCAAAAGATTAGAATTTAATATGACTTTGCCAATTAGAACCTTTTTTCTCGGAAATTGAGTCCTAGGTTCACATTAGGGGCTATAATGGGGAGGGAGGCGAGTAGAATCGAGCCTACACAAAGGTGGAGATTGGAAATTTATAAATACTCCTCTACGCAAACCCACCAACTTGAATAGAAATTGATTGTATCTCAAAATGGCTTTGAGCAATACTAACTTCATGGCCTTTGGAAGACATGGAAACAAATCCCCCTCCGTGAATGTGTAAAACAAGATAGGTTTGCTTCTCTACAGACAGAGCTGCATTGGATTTGCTCTTTCTGTTTGGAAATAGAGTGGGATCCATCTTTCTTACGTCTGATAATATGCACACATTGACAACCTCTGGATAGTCGAATTCAACCTCTAAAGGAAAGTAAGCCTGTTAAACGTTTATATAGATTTTGTTAACTAAATTTAAAATATGGGTAATTTTTAATATAAAATTATAGATCAAACAAGTCGTTAACGGCTACTAATTATTCCCTAAATATCCCAAGAAAATGTGTATTTTGAGCATAAATTCTGAAATGGCAAAATATGCTCATCATAGAAAATGGGCGGATTTTACACCTAACCAGTGTAAATAAAAAAGATTATTCTTAAGTGAAATGAGGTTCAGAATTGTTCCTCTTCCAGAAGAATAAAAGCGGTATCTGGTGTTCAACACCCTCATACATGACATGATTAATTAGAGCCTTGAAACACACGAATCGATGTAAAAATGTCCACCTAACCTAAGAGATAGAAAAGCATATTTATCTTAAAGAAACATGTAGCAATGCTACATTGTAGAATATTATTGATGCATTGCATGGGTGCTAATTAAAAGTAAAATTGAGATAATTTTAAGATCACCTAACGTGATTTTTATAGCATCAATTTTCTCAAATTTAAATGAGACATTATTGAAGGAGCTTCTCATTCAAATTTATTTATAGTGGTTGAGTATATAAATTCTAGGGCATATTTTTTGCAAATAATTGATCACTTGTCAAGGTAAATTTAAATTACGATTTTTAGATTGATAAGCTGATTTTTTCAAAACTGTGGAATTCCTTTAATAGGTGATATTTATTGGAATTCGCATGTATATTACCGTCTCTTGATTCATGCTCATTGAACATATAAGAGCTTCTAGTTTTCATTCCGAAAAATAAGATTCAATGCACATTGGATACTGCATGAAAAAGCATGATTCACTATTTTTAGAGAAAATAATTTTTTATTGTAACAAAAATCTCTTGATTTTCTTCAATATTTCTACAGAAAACTATGAATGAATTTTTAACATTCTACAATTTAAAAGGTATTCAAATTCATTCAATGTTTTTGATTATCAGAATATCTTGTAGAGAATAAAAAATAAAGAAAGAAGATAAAATTATTAAAATTAGAAAATAGTGGATTTAATCATTCTCCTTCTCGCAGGAGAGACCTTGCCCGCGCAATTTAGAAGAAGAGTAGTTTTAGAACCTTTACAAGATTGTTAGTGTAAAAAAATAATCGTTATGGTTGCTCTAGAGATGATATACGGTACCCAGGAAATTTTCTTTGTTGAGCGATAAAATGAATTTAAATGATAATATCCTTCATAAGAATTCAAGCTAAACCAACTTGACAGCAGAAATAAAATGTCAAAATATGATTTTTGGGTGCCCTATTAATGATAATTAAAGACATACCTTTAACCTGTTTGGAGTTTTCCTCCACAATAACCGTTACTGATATGGGCACATTGGGTAGAACAATATGTTCAACATACTCCAGTCCTGGCAAGACGACGCTATGTAGGTCTGAAATCATTTTGTTCTCTGCAATGCTCCAAAAGCTTTTGGCCAGGCTAACATCAGCTCGCTGAGTCGATCGTGCAATGCACATGCCACGTTCTTCTGTTGACCAGAACGACACCACTGACTGGTAGACTGTATTGAAAGCTCCCATTATTCCATTTTTTCTCTTCTACAAAAGATTTTCATGTTGAAATCTAATATTTAAAAATTTCAAGGAATTGATTTTTTCGCTTTGCATCGAAAATTTTAATTTTATTGCATGTCACAGAATTAGCTCAATATTTCTTTCTCGATGTAACTCTTCAAAAACCATAAAGCATATTTTGAATAAAAAATTGTATTGTAAATCTTTATTTATTCCGGTTAGATGTCAAGAATATTCTCCAAGTTGTATATTTGTAAACGTTATTGCTATAGCGATAAAATGAAAATTAAATTTGCTGGCTGAGAAGATTAGAAAATAAATTGATATAAAAGTATGCGATAAATATTTGAAGAAAAAGAAGAAATCAGTACACGAAAAAGTTGACTCACTTCAAATGTATCTGCAAATCCCGCTAGCACAGAGCTTAATCCGTCAAAGAATTTCTTTGCGTGCGGAACCAAGTAAAAGGCCATACAATGTCCATAAAAGTGTTCTTGGCGAATAGAGTCCAAGGCGAGGAGAAGGTCATTGAAATTTCCAAGGATTTCTTCGTCCAATTTATTGCCAGGTCTCGCCAACTCATACGAGGCAGATTCAGGCTCAAAGGGATTTATCGGATCGCATGTTCCAATTTGAGGTAGTTGCGAAACAAAGTTATGATGGAAACGATAGTTTGACTTATAATGAGGTAATATTTCCTTTAATATTTTTATCATGAATGATAATTCATAAAGGACGTTAATGTAGCTGATAATGTAATATTCACTTGAGCTAGAGCTAGAGAAATTAAAAATTTGAGAAAATTACAAATTTTTAAACGAGAGCTCATGCGCTACTCGAAGGTGTGGTGAAATTTGTGCCAGACACTTTCTGATCATCCCTACGAGACTTCTGACTCCATTAGCTCGAGTATTCTCAAAATCGAATCTGTCTACATTCTTGTAAAGGGTTTTGATATTTTGAGAAAACTCCTCATTTCTTAGTAATTCCATGAGATCTTCCAAGGCTTCATGGCATAAATTCTTTTCTAGCGTCGCTTTTGCATTGAAGAGTGTGCGATTGTGAAATTTACTAGTTTTAGCGATGCAGGTTTTACATTGAGATCTGACTTCATTGGTGAGATTAATTAAATTCTTGCACTCTTCTGAATCAATTAAATCCTTATTTAAACCTTGATATTATATCTTTAAAATAAATGTTACTTGTAATCAAGGATAAATTAGCAGAAGATGATACCATTCTAGAGAAATTATTGGTGTTATTAATTAAAGATTTCATCAATTTGAAATTGTGTATGAAAATCGTTTACAATGAACTTTTTACAAGTGAATTTTTCGTTTTACTAATTCAAAAGAAACGCGTTTAAATTTAATTTAAATCTCTCCATTGTCGATTCAAGATTCTATTCTGATCAAATAAAGAATAAAAGATTGAATAATCAACTATATTTACAATCCTCCTTGATCAGCAACTCTCGAATGTACTCGTCAATTTCAAGATCCTTCTCCAAGACTTCTTCAGGCTCATCATCAGAGTTGGTGTTGAAATATCTCTCTTCATGATCATTGATTTTCTCCTTATTTTCATCAAGCTCATCAAGATTATCTATGTCCCGATAAATCTTTTCATCGCCCTTTCCTGAACATAATTTTCTAACAAGAATTTCATGGTAGAGATTCTTGTCGGTCATTTTATCTTTTTCATCATTCATTTTGGAGGCCAAAATATAAATTTCATCCTCGTCTGTGTTTCCTTCCTTCGAGTCTGTTTTTTTGAAGTTCATCAGTTGATGATGAAGAAATCCACTCCAGGAATAATAGTCTGTTCCCTCAAGGCATCTCTTTTGATGAGAATTCCCAGCGTGACTCCCAATCAATTCCTTCCACAACTTTGACTTTTCACCACGGCAGTTGTTTTCATGACTAAAATAGTCACTCAAAGCTTCATTCTTGTCAGTCATTACACTGGCCGCTATGAACCGACGATTACGCTTTTGAAGATTAATTCTCTTACTGAGATACTCCTTGGATGGTAGGCCCATTTCACCGGAACCAACTTCGCAGTCAACGTTTAGATATTTGGATAGAGTTGAGTTGCAATTACTAGAAAAATTTAGAGCATCCTCTGGCCATCTTTGGTAAGAGAGATAACATTTATTGAATTTAGATTCATGTTAAAGTTGTGACTCACTCAAGAAATTGGTGGAAAATGTTGAGAAATTCAATTTCTGATCTCTCGTAAATGTTGGCTGCTATGATGATTTTTTCAGCTTGACATAGCTCTTCATCATTTCTAGACTGCGGCTTGAATAGCTCACTCGGCAGATTCGATACTCTAACCAGCATGTCTTCAAGAGCAGAGACTTCAGATCTAAAATTATTTTTGAATCATTCAATTCGTCAATTTGATTGGTCTTGCAACAAACCTCTCCTCGTTATCTGAGTTGGCCTGAAAAGGAATTACTATTTATCAATTGTTGAAAATTTCGTTAAAATAAAAACGAAAAAGATGTTGAGTGCATTAAGAGAAACTCTATTCAAGTACATAAATTAAATTCAAAGGTCAGATCGAACTTTGAAACCAGGTCCTTGTGGTGGCATGGTAAGGCTAGTTAATCCGTTCTTAGGCTCGGAGGCGAATCTAAATTCTTGTCCAGACTGTGGGCCAGGCTGAGGTTTACGGTCTGCCTTTAATTCGTTCAAAATCTTTATTGTATCTTCTGGAGTTAGATCCTCATAGTAGTCATCATTGATTTGCATCATTGGAGCATTCACGCAAGCTCCAAGGCACTCGACTTCGATCAATGTGAATTTATTATCCGGAGTGGTTTGGCCCACCTTAATTCCGAGTTCATCACAGATTGTTTTGAGAATAATGTCAGATCCGCAACCTCCAAGCATACAAGGAGTAGTTGTGCAGATTTGAACAAAGTATTTTCCCACCGGTTCTCTATTGTACATGGTGTAAAATGTCGCTACTTCATAAACTCTCATACGCGGGACATTGAGAACTTCGGCGACTTTATTCATTGCCGTTATTGGAAGCCAGTTAGCATTTTGACGTTGGGCAATGTCAAGGGCGGGCATAATAGCGGCAGCTTGATGTCCGATAGGGTAATGAGTGATTAGTTCTTTCACTCTTTCAAGATTTTCTTGTGTAAACTCAAATTTTGTCTTTGAATCATTAGAAGGTGTATCCCGATGCTACAAGTGAAAAAACTATCTTACATTGAATAATTTTTCGCTAAAGCGAGCTCTGGGAAGAATAAGGCGCGAAGCATTGTAAAAGAGATTTTTCGTCAACATTTTAAATGTTACTTTAAATAAAATAATACATTATTGTGTTAATTTCTTGTTTAGATCAATTACCGAACGAAAGCAATTTGAAAAAAGTTATTATGTTAACTTCTGGAGGATTGTGCCTTAATTCTAGGTTTTTGCTTCTGAGAACAATATCAACTTCTTCCATCAGGTAGATTGTAGCCATTTATTTGTTAGTAAATCTGGAGGATCCAAATGGTTTGAAACACCCGAATACAAGAAGAAGGTCCAACAATTTATTCCTGTAGAAACATCTCTACCAGAGGCCCGTAATTTTCCAAAACCAAGTAATTACCAATCTTAACACACCTCCATAGAGTCTCTTTTTGATCACAAACACTATGAAATTGCTACGATAAAGTTGAACTTTGGACCACAACATCCCGCGGCTCACGGCGTCCTTAGGCTGATCATGGAACTTGAAGGAGAATTTGTTGTGCGATTAGATCCACATATAGGTCTCCTACATAGAGGAACTGAAAAACTTATCGAGTACAAGACATACACTCAAGCTCTGCCTTATTTCGATCGCTTAGATTACGTATCAATGATGTGTAATGAACAAGCATACTCTTTGGCTGTGGAGAAACTACTAAACATTGAAGTACCCCTCCGAGCGCAATACATTAGAGTTTTATATGCCGAGTTGACACGTATCATGAATCATTGTATGGCCATTGGAACGCACGTCTTAGATTGTGGTGGTATAACACCATACTTTTGGCTCTTTGAAGAGCGCGAAAAAATGTTTGAATTCTACGAGAGAGTTTGTGGTGCTAGAATGCACGCAGCCTACGTTAGACCGGGAGGCGTCTCCCAAGACCTTCCCCTAGGGCTCATGGATGACCTTTATGAGTTTATCGACAAGTTTCGTCAGAGAATAGACGAAGTTGATGATCTCCTGACCACCAATGCTATTTGGGTTACAAGAACTAAAAACATTGGAGTTATTACCGCTGAAGATGCTATTGACCTAGGATGTTCTGGTGTTGTACTCCGTGGAAGTGGAATATGCTGGGACTTGAGAAAGACTCAACCTTATGATGCTTACGATAGGGTTGAATTTGATGTGCCTATTGGAGTGAACGGGGACTGCTATGATAGATATCTGATTCGTATTGAAGAGATGCGTCAATCTCTTAGGATTATGCTTCAATGCCTTAATGATATGCCCACCGGAGAGATCAAGACTGATGATCACAAGGTGACACCTCCTAATAGAGAGGAAATGAAGAATTCTATGGAGGCCCTCATTCATCATTTCAAGTTGTTCACTGAAGGTTATCTAGTGAGTCTATCACTGTGGTTATTTAAAACTTAATTTCGTGACTTAATTGGTAAATATACTTTTTTTGTAATCAATATTCGTTGTGCAAAGAAACTTTTCTAGGAATTTATTCTTTAAATTTTCTCCACTAATCGCTCTTATAAAAAAACTGAAATGGTCAAATTTTTTCATGCTGTCGAGACGATTCCAGTTTTTATTTTCTCTATTAGTTAATAACTAATAGTTATGGTTTTCTTAAATCTTGTCATCTTACAAGTACCCAATGTATACTTAATCTCTCCTCCTCTTATTACACTTGATATGACTTTGAAAAGGCGGCATTGACTTGGTAGTTTTTTATTCAGTAAGATTGTCGCTAAATCAATAAATCCATGTTTTAAAGACCATGAATATTTACAACGTTACCCATAAGTAGTATATGTTATACATTTTTCTTCAGTTCCGTACTAGTTTGAAGCTTCTTTTATACAATTTTTGATACCACGTAAATTAAAAATGAAACAGTTTTACAGATTTAGAAAATAAATAATCATCCTCTTATTTTGTTTATGTTTTCGTGTTTTGTAAGAAATAAAATCGATTTAAATTATCGCAAAAAAACTTTACTACTCAAATATGCAAATGCATATTTTCAGATGAATTGCATCTTTTTAGATATTACCTGAAATCTGATTTTTCATTAGGTCCCTCCAGGATCCACTTACACAGTAGTAGAGGCACCCAAAGGGGAATTTGGAGTCTACCTTGTATCAGACGGCACTAACAGACCATACAGATGTAAAATTAAAGCTCCTGGCTTTCCTCACCTGGCAGCCATTGATAAGATCTGTAAAGGTGGCTATCTCCAGGATGTTGTCGCTGTAATAGGAACCCTAGATGTTGTATTCGGAGAAATTGATCGTTAGATTATAATCGAACATATAAAAAAATAAATTAATGTTTTCATTTTTAAATTCTTTTCAACCCAACTTCACTGCAATGGAAATAAAGATTATAAATCCTTTCTCATTCAGATTTCCCGGGGGAATGAGTGTCGAAGATTCGGTTGAAAGTCTCCATCAGAGAGTCAAATATCAACTCAAAACAGTACCGTATCAACTAGTTGAGATTGAAAACAAGTTGACAGAGAAGAATCTTGGCTATAATGAGAATGTTGAACAAGTTGTCTCTAAGGAGAAGGAGGTCTCTGATTTAATTGAAACGATAACGAGGAATTGTGATCAAATTAACGATCGTCTATTTGATGCTCCAATTTCCGTGCGCGAGAATATACGCAGGAGTATCGATCAGATCAAATATGAGACACGGCACTTTCGTATCAACTTGGAGAGTCTTCAACGTAAAAGGTTAATTTAATTTTTATATCTTTACAATTTCATTCAATAACTAGCTTTCACCTGTCACACTCTGTAGTATAAACCAGTCCTTAAATCTGTCGTTATAAATGATTTCAAGGATTGTTTTTTCATGTATTTCATTCAACTAGGAAAATTTAATTAAGCTAAATTAACCTAAAACGACATATTCAGCGGACTTTTTCCGGCTCGGATGTAAAGGAAATATCACTCCACTCTTACATAATAGTATTATGATAATACGGTATGATGAATAATGAATGGGGAATTGGATTTATATAGAATAGATTGTTTCAAGCAATTATGAAGCATTTGTATACCAAGATGCTCAAAGTGTTGAATTATTATTACCTTTCAAGAGACTTTATTCAGTCTTCATGCTGAGTAAGAATCTGAAAAAAATTTTATCCCAAACCTGTTTTTTCTTTTCTCTGACAAATTTTCGTATTTTGAACTTTTAAGGCTCATGTAGCCGTACCCGAGTTTAACGAAGTAAATTTCAAAGTGAAATTAGGTTTCAAACCATGTGTTTTATAGTTCTGGTACAATATGATTGCTCTAATGAATTTATTGCGGCAAAAGTGTCATAATTCTCCCAAATTGAAAAAACTAGCAAAATTGATCGATTTCTGGGATTTTTTTGATCTCATTCTAAATCTAATTTCAATTTTTGCATTCACTCAAAATTTACTTTACAAATTAAGAAAATAGCCTCCAAGTGTCTAAATAACTTGCTGCTAGAATTTAATAGATTTAGACCCCTTGATGCTTAATAAAGTTTATTAAATAAGCTGACAAAAACTTATCTTGAAACTGCTCCTGTAAATTTTAAAATTATATATTTTTGATCGAAAGCTAATTTTATCTCGCCAATATTTCTTTTTACATTTAGTTAGTTTTCAAACTCTTTTTGTATGAAAAAATGATAGACATAAAATCTCAATAAACATGTTTTTTAACCATTCGAGAGTTTTCTAAAATAATTTTTGTAATTAGTTTCAATGAATTTCAGAATAATTTCCGTTTCCAAAATAATTTTTCCTGGCGTCAAATAATTTAAAAAAATAAAAATGCCACAATTCAAATTCTGAAATTGAAAGTTGAGATGATATATTAATTAGAAATATCTAACAAAAATCAATAGTCCTTAAAATAGACAATGCCTACTATGCATTATCAAAGTAAATATCCTTGAAATCTATCCAAGGGAGAAAGAATATCTTAAAAATCGTCTTTTGTTTCATCGAATTGTTAAAATCGAATTGAAAATTCAAAAACCCTCACCCTAGAAACATGAAAATATATTCCTGGGGTGATATATAACCCAATTTGCCATCAAGATTACACCTGCCTAATAACTTCTTTTTGAACATGAAAAAAGAAGATGGACTCTCTATATCGATTATTTTTACTAAACATTAAATAATCGAAAGTTTCATTTTGCAATTAAAGTAAGGAAAGTAATTCTGAGTCAAAATAACCTGGGGTGTTCAACACCCCATTTATCGGGTTAAGAGGGTTAAGAAAGCTAATTTTGAAGACTTTCCTCAGCAGAATTAATTTTCATGCCTTCTTCTGCATTTTATTCTATTTGTTTTCAGTTTTTGATATATACAGGTAAAGTCTTCTTGAAAGTGCAGAAAAACAAGTCCTCTTTTATTTATCATGTAAAAAACGATAAATTACTTATAAGTAGTGTGAACATTTTCGATAATAATTATATATTTTTTAAATTACAGAATTTACTTTTCTCAATGTCATTAGATAGAGAATTTTGCCTTTTTTGCTAACGCATTCTCACTGTAAAGTCTGAATTCTATTTTAAAAATCAATAATCATTCTCATCCCAAATTGGAGATGTGAAAAAGGGGTCTTCTCATTTGAGGCTCTAAAGGGTATATTCTATATCGAAAATTTCTGGAAATCTATTCTCTATTTTCTCGATAATGAGTCTATGTAAAGGTCTGATATTCAAAAGTTAAGTTTGAATCATTATTCATAATAAATTTATTCAATAAATGGATATTTAAAAATAAATCCTTGAGTGGTTCCAACTTTAGTTATTGTCTCCCGATGTTGGATGATCCACTGATGGAACACTTGTTGATGAAGGTTTATTAAAGAAAGTTTTATCCAAAAAAGAAGAGAAACATAAACTTGCATTTCACTTATTTTAGATGCAAACCTGGGAGGGGAACTAAATTGAGTCATTTTAATTCAATAAAACTTTACCGCCCATTAATTAAATTGATCGAAAGAAAAAGTATAAAAAGAGTCTCTTTATAATTTTAATCGATAATGAACTCAACTGTTGAAGAAATCTAATTGTCTTCTCATCACAATAGAAAAAAGATTAAGGAAGAAATTTCAACTCGAGAGTCAATTTTGCTACAAGATTTCACTTCAAACTCTGCCATTCACAATCGTGCAAATGCAAGTACAGTGATCCAGCTCGATGCTGAGCTTGTCCACAATGAGAGGCTAAGTGGTGTGGACTCAAGACTCACTGAAATGCTTGAAATGGCATCCCTAAGTCTGGAGAATCTCAAGGATCAATACGCTGTCATGAAGCTTACAAAGAGTAAGGTTCTCAACTTGGCGCAGACTTTGGGAGTATCCAATAAAGTACTAAGAATGATTGAAAAGAGATCGGACCAGGATATTTTCATTTTCTTTGTACTATCATTTCTTTTATTATTTCTTGTGATTGTTATTTGGAGATATTTTTAATATAAATATGATTTATACAACATTCGATCTGTGCTAATTCATACCCCCATTGTTAAAGAGTTTCTTGAATTCAAGACCAAATAGGTAGTTTTTATTAAAGTTCTCTAAAAAAATTTAGACTCTTTTCAGAATCGGGAATTATAGTTTTAGCGCCAGGCTTCCAGTTGGCAGGACAAACTTCTCCATTTTTATCTACAAATTTAATAGCATCCAGTAATCGAAGTATTTCATCAACTGATCTTCCAATGGGTAAATCATTGATTAATACTTGTCTGACAATTCCCTTGGGATCAATTATGAATAATCCTCGAAAGTCCAACCCTGATTTCTCATCATAGACTCCGTACTCCTTTGATATTTTAGCGTTCTTGTCGGCAAGAAGAGGAAATTTCAGAGAGCCAACTCCACCTTTTGTGATGGGAGTTTTAGTCCATGCTAGATGACTATATTCTGAGTCAGTTGAGCATCCAATAACTTGGGCATTTCTCGCTTCGAATTCATCATAAGCATTATTAAAAGCCACAATTTCGGTTGGACAGACAAAGGTACTAAGAAAATTAGAGAATAACTTACAAATCTAATGGATAAAAGAATAGAACAACATATTTATCAGCATAGTCACTAAGAGAAATTTTTTTAATTTCAGAATTGATAACAGCATTTCCAGAGAATAAGGGAGCTTGTTGTTGTGGTACTAATCCATTTGCAATTATTATGAAGGAGATGATCGAAACGACGTTTTTTAACGTGTTCATTCTTTTAATAAGTTTAAACAAGAAATAAATAAAAACAATTTATTTACAAAGATTTATTTTTCGTTTTATCTAACTAGTCAAATCAAATACTTCAAATAATGGCAGATGTTCTAGCTCTTCTCCGCGAGTACAATATCTGCAACAAATCTTTTATTGAGAAAGGAGACGATGTCATTTTCGGTGATTTTGCATGGCCTAAAATTATCAAGACTAACTTTGTTGTTTGGGGGTAATTATCAATCGTTTAACAATTCTCTTAGAACTGGAAAAGACGGTGATAATAAGGATTATTACTCATTGGATTGTGTTGTTTATTTGTTGAAAAATATTGATCTTCCTCATGCGCAGTATGTTCGTCAAGCTGCAGTATGTTTACTAAATATTTATTAAATTTAGAACGCTGGGATTCCTGTCGTTAGGCTTCCAGATAGAAGAGACCTTCTCAGCTATCTTAAAGGTGAATCAAACTCTGCTGTTAGCATCGACAGAACTGCTCCTGTAGATATTTCATCACGTCGTCTTATCGTCAAGTCTGAGTTTTCTGACAAGAATAACTACGAAGAGCCTCAAATTAAAAAAATGAGATCGGATGATACAATCGAGGATCAAAACCTTGAAATTGTTAAACAGAAATTTGTTGCCAACTTGGACAAGCCAAATTATCAAAATACCATAATAGATTCTGAGAAGTTGAAAGGAAGCACTCTGTCTGAATCCATTTCCATTGATAAACTTCAATATTTAAGGGCAAAGTTTCGTGCTAAGCAACAGCAGACCATTAAAATCGATGACATCGATAAAGAACAGTCAATGAATGACAATGAAAAGTATGGTTCGTACCAATCTCGGTCAAAGAATGATAATTTTGAAAATGATGCATCTGCTTCATCAAATTTTGTCATTACGGAAGATGATTTCTCTTGTGATCGCAGCAATACCATGTCAAATATAATTAGTTTCACAGACAAGCAGACAAAAAGAACTATTGTCGCTGCTGATGAAAAGTCAATCAGGGCCCTATTATCTAAGGAGAAACGATGGAGATCAAGAAGTTCTTGTCTACAAAGTCAAGTTAAATGTTTCTATGATAACATTGTACTTGGAATCCTTAGAAATGTCATGATGCGTGAAAATGCTCCTGATCCCAAAATACTTCCACATCAAAACAATCATAGTAATCTCTTGAAGAGTTCCCTACAACAGAATAAACCTCTCCAGAATGCTAATTCTAATCAAACTAATCAAGGCTATTCTCGTTACAATCAAGAGATTTTCAATCCAAAAGTAGACGCTACAGGCTTCAAGATTGACACCATGGCCTCGTATCATGGTAAACGTTTGAATAATACTTCCTCTTCAAATAACCTGTTGGCAAACAATTCTGATTCTGGGAAAATGTCCTCAATTCAACCTGCTGGTGTAAAAGATCCGAGAATGACCCCAGATCCATATGCTCGTCAAGTAAGGGCAGTTAGCGAGGCCAGGGTTGCTGCTAGAATCAAAAATAGAGCCTCCAGAATTCCCATAATAATTATACCTGCCGCTCCAACTAGTCTCATCACTATGGTCAATGCTAGGGATATACTTGAAGTAAGTATTTTCATATAAATATTCATTTACACATCCTGTCAATAGGTTTCCCCATTTCAGTTTAAACTTTCAACAAAGAAAACTTTTGTTCCCAAAAATCGATGAATTATTGTTTTATAAATTCCAATTTGAAAAATTTACCCAGCTTTTATGCACAGCTTGACAAAATCCAGAACTAATCATGTACTTCTAAAAAAATTCGTATCTCTAGCCATAAATAACAAAGGGGGAAATGAGTAAGTGTCGCATTGATGGCAATATCTCCATTCGATAGAGAATTTTTTTTTATTCAAGAATATAATATATTTTTTTATTTTTGTCGTAAAATTAATGATGATCCTAAAGAAAAACAAATGTAACTTTGAGTAGTTATTTTTAGAATAAAAAAGTATTTATAAATGCAATATTTTTATAACTGAATTCGGACAACGTAGAAATAAATTTTTCATAGCATGGAAAAAATTAAAGAAAGATCTTTTTAGATTTAGCACAATCAAACTTTAAAGTTTCGGATCAAGAAAATTACACATTTAACGTTTTTT
>KL566836.1:4069-16248 GCA_000715275.1 Gyrodactylus salaris
CAACTTACAAACTAACCTTTGAATTCTCATGTCTAGAATGATGTACTTTCAAAATACCGTAGCTGGACAGTAATTGTTGTAATAAGGTCTTTAAATTTTTACCAAACGAATTTTACATTCTAAGGTTTAAAAGTACCAAGCATGCCATTTTTGAGTAGTGAAATGATTTTTCCTAACTTTGTCAAATATAGGCTTGCGTCAGATTTGTAAAAACGCTGACTCATACTCTTAGAACGTGGTTAATTAACCTCTGTATAATAAACCATTAATTATTAAGTGTTTTTTTTTCGTCTTCTCAGGAAAAGATTCTTTTCAGTCGTTCTAAAATCAGTGAAACTTTAATTCTTCAAATATTTTAACTCCAAATTTTAGTATTATCAATGAAAAAAACTCTTCTAAATGGCAATTTTTTTTTCAATTCAACAAAATTAGGAAAAATAGCAAAGTTCTTTCAAAAATATGCATTTGGTAGCCCTATTAACGAGTCAGTAATTTAAGAAGGTCTCAGCACTACTTTACGCCATTCCTCTCTAACCATTTTAAATGTAATTCAGTTGAATAATTCCCGCTAAAAATACATAGAAAACTCTTTGAGGACATAAAATGCCTAATTTCCACGAATATGTTAGCAGGGTGCTGACTTGGAGTCATGCTGTGGAGTAAATAACGACGCCAAATAAATAAAATGCTTTTTATTTTCGTCGGCTCTCATCGTAGCAAACTCTGTTTGAATAATTTCCTTCACTAAACGCTGTCCAGATAAACATGCATTTTTACATATTAAAATCTAGATAAATAAAGTTTTAAACATCCAAGCCTTTTATAGACCCTTTAAGTGTCCTGACTTCAATAACAGGAAGCTGTTAGCAAATAGAGAAAATTCAATCAAGATTTATCAGGCTCATAAATCGACTTTTAAATATCAAAGCTTTTCTCAAGATACTAATAGAGCGTTTATAAGATTTTAATTTTTAATCTCTAATGTATTTTATTTTTAAATACTGATTTATTTCATTTAACGTCTGCAAAGGGCGATCATGGGTTTATTGCAGTCCTCGTCTTTCATTTTACCTTCGGTACCGGCTACGAATTGAACACAGTTTCCAGTGACGATTTTATTTGGGTTATCAGTCCAGTTGCTAATGGAAAATTAATTTTAATCTTTAGCTTACAAGTATCTGTTTTCAGCACTTGTTGCTGACCAGCAATCCAAGTCTGGGCCGCAACGGAATCCTCCGATCCAGCAGTTTTCAACGCCGCAAACAGATTTGGCCTCAGCTAGATCTCTAAGATTTGGGCTCCAGAGACCAGCTAGATTATGATCCCAGCACCACTTGTCAGCATCATTCCAAGACATGGATGAAGTTTTGGTAATGGACAAAGCTAAATTCGTAAGAACTTATTAGAGCCTCACTGTTCTCTAGAAGACATCCTAATACGACGGTAACAAAAATTAGTTTCATACTTTAGTTGACTAAATTCGTTGGTATTTTTATTATTTATATTCAAATTAGAAAGGAAAGCCCCCATAAATTTCAAAATTTACTTCTCTAGAAATTTCGATATGTTGGCTATGTAAATTCGATTTTTATCGGGAAAAGTTATTACAATTCTTAAAATATTACTTTCTCTTTCTAGTCAACATTTCTGCTAATATTAAAAGTTATGTATACGATATTTCTGTTCTAGAGTTACCTGTTATGTATAAAGTTCCATGGACTACTTTACTATATTTTCAATTTTACTGATTCAAGACAAATTAGAATCAAAAAAAATCTTTATCCTTTTTAAAAGAAGTTTTTTCTTAAAGAAGTTTCGATAATGCACTTTTACTCTATATGAAAGTTAATATATTGGATTTAATCCAGGAATTCTTCCCATTATAATCAAATTGTTCTTAATGAATGAATCAGTAGACTTTGAAGAAGAAATATTTGACGTGCAACCCTATTACTGCAAAATTATCGAGCATACACAGCGTGTAAATTAAAATTGTAGAATTGTATAAATAATTTGATCAACGATTGCAGTGGTATTTGAAGACTATATATGACCAATTCATGCATTAATCTACTCATCGAAGTAAAACAGATGAGAAAAGCCTTGCACAAACTAGTAGAGTAAAATTGAATCTGGCCAAATACGCACAGTTATGAGTGAATTTCCTTGTAATTTAGTACTCGTAAATATAAGAAGGTTTATTTTTGCAAACTTTAAATATGACACTACATTTTAACCTAAAACTAGAGATGGATTAATTTCAATTTGTAGATCAGGATGAGAGAATAATCGTCATTAAATTCACTAAATTTAATTTAAGCTGATCTCAGGTCTTATTCTGTGATCATTAGACAAGTTTGAAACAGGAACTCTTGTTGTACGAAAATTTCCTGAGAATTGCAGAATTTATTTAAGCTATGAGCTGTGGTTAAAAGTTTTACATTAAGCTAGTTGAGAAGTGATGATTAGTAATAGTCGTATGCTTACCGAGATTCAGCTCAATAAAGGCCAGATTATGAACTGCTAATTTTGACTGGTAGTACTTAGAGCTCTAGTGAGTTTAACTAGTCTAAAGCTTTTTTGAAATAAGGCATCGAATAGTTTATGTGAATACAGAAAATATATTTCAGATACTATTGAACACAATAGTCTATATTTGACACAAGGCTGGAAGTCTCTCCAAGCAGTTGAGATCATTCAAGAACCACATGCGATTTCCTCTTCTCAAGTGTGCACAGCTCTCCTGTTGCCTCCAGTTATCAGGTTGCTCGTGATCCCAAGCTCTATTTTCGATTAGGAAATGATTAGAACTTACAAGAATCTTTCAGATGTATCGACTGTCAGCCAACAAGAGTCTCCCTCAGCAACACGGTATACACCGATCCAGCAATCATCGGAACCGCAGGTATTCACAGCTAATTCCTGTAGAAAATTACTAGTAAGAATATTGAGAAAACTCACGTAATCCTTAGCCTTTGGAGAGTAAAGACCACCTTTGCCGTTCTTAACACAGAAGTTTTCAGCCTCATCAAAAGTCATTGGACCCGTCTTTGAGATTCCATGAGCTAAGGAAATAAAATATTTGAGCATTTACCATTCTTCATAAACGCTGCGAACAATACAATTGTTAGACAATATAATTTCATTCTGTTTATTTCTAGATCGAAAGAATTATTACACTTTTTATTATCGAAATGAACCAGCATAAAAATTGCTTAATTTTCTCTTTAACTCGCAAATTTTCTACAAAATTATATATCCACCAATTGAACGCCGAGGAGATTATTAGTCAAAATTGAATACATATAAATGGCGAAGGAAAAAAGTTATAAGCTAACAATCCAAGCATATCATGTAAACTTTTCTTTGAAACTTTTAATTTACTTTACTTTAAAACTATTTCTTAATGCTAAGGTCTGAGAAGAAAGTACATATCGGGAGTTGAATAGTCTTAAATTAGAGTGGTGATTTCAATGACGGATCTAAACGACGGCTTACAATCCGGATAATTAACCCTATAGATCGGGAAAGAACTATTCAGTTTGAAACTTAAAGGTTCTTTAAAATTGTTGTTGTTTAATTTAATTTTAGAGGAGCAAAACTGAACACATTTAGAAAATATTTCAAACTAGACTGGTTTCATAGATAATAAGAGTAGGAAAATGTTTATCCTAATTTCATGAGCAGAACTTTTATTAAAATCTAAACTGGGATAACACTTATAGTACATTAGTGCTCCAGAGATAACATGAGAAAATTACAATCCTTAATTGGTATTATACTTACAAGTAGTGTGACTATAATTCGATATCAATATCTATAGAATATCAAGAGATGCGTAATTTTTTCAGATTATATCTTAAGTTGCATTTATCTGCTAAATAATTATAATTCAGTTGAGAATCCAAATAAATTATTGAATTCAATTTTCAGAAATCGATGATCAACTTCTCTTCATTTTATTCTAAATTAACCGAGACCCCTTTTTACGTCTGTGTTTCATTATTCATTTACCAAAGGCGTCTTTTTATCTTCGAGGCAAGTTATGAATCACAAAACATTGTAGAGCAATACCCTAGGTTCTGTGAATAAAAGTTAGACATATTCAGTTTGATGTAAGAGTTATTGGGTATATTCTGTCTGTAAAGATATGAGCACCTAAAGGTATTTTTTCTTTGATTTGAGTTTCATTGACGAGTCTAACTCTCTTCGGGTTCACATGAGGGGTTATAATCGGGGAGGAGGTTTCGAAACTATTTACCAAGTAGACAAGGAGGGAGGATACCAAAATCGAACCCACGCCATATGGGATATCATACTTATAGGACTTGGGGAACAATCCCTCCGGAAGTATTGTCTAGTAAAATAAAACTTTCTCTTTCAATTTTCTCATGTGTTGTCGAACTAATGATTTTTTTCTTAATATACTAACATTGAAAAATCCCAAATATTCATTCTCTGTGATTTCAAACTTTTTAAAATAGTATTTAGGCTTGTACTAGAAATACTATATCTTGAATATATTTGTTAATATGAATCTTGGTTGATTGACATCGACCAATCAAATTAGGGATTACTCTTAAACTCATAAGGTCTACATAATAATCTTAAACTATTATTTTATGCAGACACAATAGCCACATCATTCAGTTAAAGCTCGATTTTGTAATCACAGTCGTTTTATGAAAGGGAGATAAATAATTTCTGAATGATTCTTATTGGCTTTTTAGAAAATTTTCAACTCAGGATAAGTTTTTCTTATCAAGATAGCCTTTATATAAATCGAATGTTCTCGGTTACTTTCAGCTCATATTTAAGAAATAACGATTTTTAATTAATATCTTCAATTCAAATTGAAACGTTTATTAACATTCAATAATTTATATGAGACAGACAGCCTTCTTCTTGAGTCCACAGTTTTCATCGGACATTTTACCGTCTTTGGTGATGAAAGCACAGTTGCCTTTTTGGCCAGGTGCGCTTGCTTCCCATTCACTAATGAAATAAATTAAACAACATAAACTAACGCGTAATTATCTCCCCAGACAGTTGGTGCCCAATTCTTGGCATCCTTGGTAATACGGAAATAGCCGACCCAGCAATCGCCATTGCACAATTTTACTGCGTCTTTCTTAGAGAGGGATATGGGCGATTAAATAATTGACGACTTACCATTGTTGCTGAAGCTGGTGGGTATAAACTGTTACCTTGGTTATCAACGCACCATTTTTCAGCTTCATTCCAGTCCATCAGGGTTGGTGTCATTCTAATAGAGGAAACTAGCAGAGAAATTAATACATAAAAAATGCATTACCATATGTACTCGCTGTGAATAGAATAAGGAAAGAGGCAACTTTCATTTTTAGAGTTTCTAGAAGAACTCGTAATTTTTGTTTTTATATCTCGAAAAATACCCTCATAAATGTAGTTGGAAGAATTAGTTTACAAACGTTAACTTGAATCAATACGACTTAGATCATATTGTAACTTTTTTCGCCAAACTTTTGAATTTTATTAATCCCTTGAGTACAAGATCAAGAAGCTATTTCAGTGGAGTTACCCGAAATTGTGAAATTCCTTTCATATGCGAGACTCTGTGTAGATTATCGTTTCTAGATAAATTTTCTGTAAATAAGAGCTACTAGTTATTGTTCCGAAAAAAACTCTGTTAAGAATAAGATTCAGTGCACATTTAAATTGCGCGGGTTATGTTTTTCCTTAGATACTGCGCGAAGGAGCATCCACTGTTTTACGAATTTAATAATCTTATCTCGATTCTCTATCTGAGTATAAAGTTCCATTCCATCATACAAGTTCAATACTTTTTAAAGTATAAAAGATTTAATGATTCCATTATCGTGGTTTTCTTAATTTTTAGTGAATTCGAATAATGTTGAATAAGTCGTAAAATATAAAGTCCTATTTAAAGGTCATATTAAAAGAAATTGGTTTCAAATGTTCATTTTATCAGATAATATTTTCATTGCGACAAAATAATTATCTATCAAGCCTTGTAAAACCCCCCTGTTGAGCGTTCCTATTCAGTGATGAATCATTTAGTGCACAATAGAAGAAATTTGGATAAAACTAGAGACTTGAATATTATACTTTTCTGTACATTAATAAATAAAATGGCCATCATAATACTTGTAAGTAGTCTTGGTTTTTTTAGATCCTATAAAATTAGGACCTAAAACATTAAGTCATATATTTTTAGGTCCTATAAAAACTTTTTTAATTCCTCAATCTTGATGCCCGAGAAATAGTATTTTTTGATGATTTCTGTAGCTTGTTCTTCTTTTACTATCTTGAATTTGTTTATTGTAACAAGTTAGCCCTTTACAAAAAGAGATACTAATGAAAATAAGAGAGGAAGACGTGAAATAGGCAATCCACGCATCTAAACGCTTCAAAACCAAAAGTCTGCGAGAGTAAAAAAATTGATTCCTCTACTAAACCATGTGAAAAAATCAGATAAATTCAATCCTTTTTGTAAGAGTTGTCAAATGACAAAAATCAAGGGTTTTGTCAAAATTTATTCAAACTTTTCTGAAATCTCTTGAAATTTGATCTTTTTTTCATAGGTCAAATGATATTCTGCTTTCTTTTAAGCTAGGATCAAAAATATGAGTGTGCCTTTATTTCGAGAAATAATCACATTTGTGAGCTAGAAATAAATAAGAATCTATGATATTTGGTTATGTAAAGATGTGTTGAACTATATGCTACCGTATAGCAAAGTTAATTTTTCTAAAAGAAAAGCATGTTAAGAGCTCCTGGATTAGATCCACTCTATTTATTTTGAGTAAAATAGCCATTTCTGCTGTAAGAACTTTTTTATGATGAAGATAAATTGGGAATTCTAATGTCTTAATGAATCACTGATTTCATTGAATCAGCAGACTTAAAACTATGGAAAATTTGAAAGAATCGTGAAATGTCTTCGAATCAAGCTATGAGTGAAGTAGCAGAGTTAATTTAAGAGAATCATGAGTGAACAAATCTTTGATTGGAGAGAATTATATTGAAAAGAAAATTCAAACTCTAGACGCGTTTCGTCTTTATCAAGACTCATCAATAGAGTTTAGGTTTGATAGAGTAATAGATTGAAGATTCATTCAATGAATTCTCTCTCTTCTCGTCGTAGTAAATTTTCTGATATCGAATGTTAAAAATTTTCTTCTTTATTATGAATGTAAAGATGTTCATTCGTTATTTCCCAAACAAACGGTTATTTTCGCTAATCACCCTCGGCGATCGACGAGTTATGTAGAAATAATTGCTAATTATATAGAATAATTTTATACCGCTACTTGTAAGTATAATGTTTTTAATTTAATAAAACTCTGGTATTTTTAAATATTTATTTTTCTGTTTAAAATTAACCCAAAAACCCCAGGGTTACTCAGTTACTTATTAAAACTACTCCCCTATTATCTAACTAATTATAGCATAAGAGTTGAGATTACTCACAAGTAATATAACTATTCTAATATAGTCCTAAAGTTTTCATCGAGGTTCGTTCTTCAAATCTCGTTATTCGTAAAAATTTATCAGCGATCTCAATGAATTTTATTCTTGATTTCATTTTAACTAAATAACCTCTAAATTAAAAAAAGTACACTCTCGCACTGGTAGTAAGTGAAAAGTATTGCTATGCTGTAATTTATATTTATTTGATAAAAAGTCTGCGTTAATGTGTACAAAACTACAAATCAGTAAATAGACACAAGAGAATATCGATTTATATTATGAAAGAAACTGAAGTATTCACCATTTTGAAAAATACTATGGTAACGATAGATTCTCTACTCTCATTGGTTAATAGTAAACAACCAATGAAATTGCTTCATGAACATTTTGTAAGAATATGAATATAAAAATACTATTTTCACTGCAAAGTCTTGTTAAACACTTGATTTTCACTGTCCTCAATCTCAGAAATAATTTTAAATGAAATTCATGACTATCCTCGGCCTAGCCATCTACCTGACCATCTCTATGGTTAACGCTGTTACAATGGAACAGGCTAACACTGACAAGGAAAAGTATATCAAATACACTAGCACGGAATTCAATGTCGGTGTCCACGCCGGTATTTCACTTCTATTGACTTTTGGCACTCTCGGATGTGTCATTGGCCTCATTATGCTCATAACCAAGGCGATGGGTAGAGGAAAGGCCCAAAAGTTGAATTAAAAAAGCAATCAAAACTTTGAAATCTCCAAATATGTGTAGAAATATTATTTCTTAGATTTGTTTTTTAAATACTAAACTGAGTGAGTTTAAAAAACATCAAAAGAAGAATTAACTCTCTGGACTGTGGACAGAAAGATTTCTTTTTTAATGCTTCAAGGTCATTTATTGATTTTTTTCTCTTTCATTACAGATTAGATTTATATAGACAGATGATGCAATTTCGAAGATTAAATTATCATCTATTTAATGGATTCTTGAAGAGAATTTCTTTTCCATTCCGAGAATTTGCCTTTATCCATAACAATCATATTCTTGTTTTAAATGAAACAAAAAGAAGAACGACCTCTTTTCTTTGTGTGCTTAGCACCGTAAAATATAATTTGTTTAAATGTATAGAGAATGCTTTCTTTTATTAAATTTACCTAGTTTCCTAGGGTAAATTATCAAATAAAATCTGATTGGTTCAACAGAGAGTATACTTGATTATAAATATCGATTATTTTCTTCTGAATACAAGAATTTGGGTGTTTTTTGCATTTGTCAAAATTTGAATTGATATCAGCCCGTTTGGACTATTGAATGAGATCGAAATAAAACTTTTGTTTCGCTTTAAATTTTTTAACAGTCCTTCAAATGAGTGGCAGTCTTATATTATTTTTTATGTGCAATAATTGTAAGAGGTCAAGAGATATTTTTATTAAATCGACCACTTTTGTTTGAAAAGGTAAACTCGATTTCATAATTTTAATTTGTTGCAGATTAATTTGTGAGGCAAATTAAGAAGACATTATTTCTTTAACATTTTTCCTTTAAAAGTTACGAAAAAATCTTAAACCTCAAATCTTTTCGAAATCTGAGTTACCAGATGAAATATTTTTAGCTTGGCATATGGGCATCTACAAAAGGGGAAAAATTTTAAATTTTCGAACGTGAATTAGATATAATATCTAGCAGTTTCTAGAATAAAATTAAAATTATTTTCGCGCGCAAATTTCAAACAGCTGCATTTTTGAAACACAATATTAGTGATGTGATTCGAAAGCCTAACATTTCCTTAGTTAGTTGCTGTTAGTTCTAATTTTCTTATCACTCTTTTTGTCGGTGTTATGAGCATTCTAGTGAGATAGTAATGTTACTGTCGGCCTAGGAGGGTTAAAGGCCTTCATTTTTTATCCCCCATTCTCTTATATGCATTGAGACTAACAAATAAAAGACTAAATCTAACAAATATTTATTTTTATTTCGAAAATAGGGCACAAAAAACCTTGATTCAATGAAAAATTTAGTTTTATAAAATGTAAGCATTTCTACTTGAAAGTAAAATGGTATAAATATATGCAAATTCGTTTTTTTTTATTGGGAAATTTTTACCAGACATGCAGTAGTCAGTAACTAATTAGTAGGGCGACCAAATAAGGCACCAGAATGAGTCAAAAATAGGCAGTAAAGATAAAAGCAAAAAAGGCATTTATATAAAAATGGGAAAATAACTTAAATTTTGATGAATTATTACATTTTTAATCAAATTTCAAACAAAACCACAAAAACCATTGTAGTTATTCATTTTACGTGATGAGAATATTTTTATCAGCAAAAAGCTTTCTAACAGGCTTTAGAATCTTTTAAGAAAATGCCTATCCAGCCTGACAATGAGACTATCAATGAGAAATCAATTATACAAGCCTTTGTTTTTCTTGCACTAAATATAATAGTTTATGCTTAAAGTACGGGATTGAAATTAGGCAAAATAAGGCATGAAATAAAAAAAGTGTGGCAAAAATATAAATTTTCTTAGACTTGGCCCTAGAACTTTTTTTCTTGGCTTTAATTGCAATTCAGCTTGTAACTAGTTAAAAAATTATTTGATCGCCCTACTAGTTAGTAGAGCAACCAAAAGTAATTTTTTGTACATTTTTTATTTAAGCTCATTGATAGATAAATAAAATTTAGGAAGTAGAAATATCATTTTTGCATACAATCCATTGAAATGTAAAAAGCTAATTAAAATGCAAAAAATATCATTTTCGCTTAGAATAGAAAGGTTAATGGGATGAGATATTTTGATGATTAGAAGCTTTATTTTAGTTAAATTAGTAATAATTTTCTTTCTTAAAATCTAATTATTGTATCAAACTAAGATTAAGGAAAATATTCTTTTAATGGCTAATGGTCATGCTTCTACTCAAATTGGTTGATCTTCCTTAAAACGACCTCAATAAGAAAGAACCATTCATACTTTTTCATAATTGAAATGAGCAAGGCTCAGAAGTAATCTAAAAGTTTCAATAATGAATTCTCAATTACGTCTAAGACAAATTTGGCTTAATGCTAGCCTTGAAAATTGGATGTAAATGCTTCAAAGACTGTCTTACTCGATCAGTATAGTAAAGCAAATACAATTCACAAAGCAGGAGCAGTTCTTCGATCACTCACACAACAACAATTTTTGTTCTTCTTACTGACTATTAGTAGACTGAGAAATTTTGTTCAAAACTCTAATTCTATCTCATTTGATTATGGTTCTAATGTCATAACGAATATTAATGGAAATTTGTGTGAAGCAATTGAAAGACTGCCATACAAATTCCTTACCTCATGTGGCGGCCCCATAAGCTTCAATAGATTGCTTGAAAAGTACAATTTATATCCTATGTGGTTGAGGAGAGTCGCTGCCTCGCTATCTCTTTCCGAAAAACTAAAGAAAATCGCCCTCCATTCTCATAGAGCCAGGTTCACCTACCTAAGAACCAACCTTGTCAGTGGCTCAACTATCAAAGTTAGGACCCACTCCAAACTGAAAAAAAATATGATCTGAAAACATCTTTGGACAAAAATTAACAAAAACTCTCAGTTCAAAGAAAGAATCTTGTGTCTTTAAACTACTTTATTTAAAATATAAAGTTCTATTATGTCTTCGGAGAGGATTGCGTTAAAGTTAGAACAGTTCAAAATTGGTTTTCGAAATTCTCACCCGGAGATTTCAACCTCCAAAACCTGTCCAAATCAGGAAAACCGCAGTTGTCGATCGATGGCCGTTTGGAGACCCTGATGGAAGAAAATCCTAGATTGACAACTTAAGAAGCCGCCCAGGAACTCGGTTGTTCGAATAATACCGTTCATTTGCATCTCAAGTCTTTGGGATATGTCAATAAGCTGGATTATTGGGTACCACACGAATTGACTGATAATCAAAAGATGAAGAGATATTCCGCCTGTCAAGATCTCCTTCGAGGGTATGAACAATTTCTTAACCAGATTGTCACTTGTGATGAGAAGTGGATATACATGAAGAACCTCAAGAGAAAAAAATCTTGGAAAAAGTCTGAAGATGACCCTATGCAGTGCCCTAAAGTGTCCCCATATCAAAAAAAGAGCCCTCTTGTGTGTCTGGTGGGATATGAGGGGATAATTTATTATGAACTTCTTCAAAATGGTTTAACAATAAACTCAGATGTTTATTGTGGTCAGCTTGAAAAAGTTAACCAGAAAATTCACGAGCTTCGACCCCCTTTAGCCAATAGACGAGGAGTTCTTTTCCACCAAGACAACGCAAGACCCCACGTTTCTTTGAAGACGCGATTGAAGATTTCAGAACTCGGTTGGGATGTTTTAAACCATCCTCCATATTCTCCTGACATCGCTCCTTCAGATTTTTATCTTTTTCAGGACCTCCAGAACTGTCTTGGGGACAAATTTTTCAACCAAAGATCTGAAGTCGAAACTTTGGTAACAACCTATTTTGAGCGGAAACAAGAAGAATTTTGGAGGAAGGGAATCGAAAAATTGCCAAATCGTTGGAAAATGGTAATAGAGAATAATGGAAACTATTAATAATTGAAAAAAAATAAAATAATGTTAAAAAAATATAATTTAATTTTTTAAGAAAAAACGCAAATTACTTTTACGCATGACCTAATATATAGCCCTTATCATAACTTATGATTCATAAGAGAGGAGAAGACATCAAAATATGCAAGCTT
>JJOG01002095.1:0-11232 GCA_000715275.1 Gyrodactylus salaris
TTCCCGAGGTTAAATATAGAAATGTATTCTATCAAAAACTATTTCAATTGTATTCTGATGAAAAAAACAAGGTTTTCATTATAGTAGATAGGTCCTATTCAGAACTATGAGTTAAAAGAACCAAGGAAATCTAATTTTTACACTATAAACAAGGCATGCATTGGACTGATTACTTTGCCCGAAATAAAGTAGTTATTGCCAAAAATTTCCGACATCGCTATTTACACAATGATCAGTGAACTTGCTCAGATAAAATTGGATATTAAATCCTCTCTGATTAATTATCTCCAAGTTATTTCTTCTTAGTTCTTATAAGCCATGTTTATATATCTATAATTTTTTCATTTCCGTATTGATTCCCGTTTCTGAACATGTTCATCTGCAGTGTAGATTCTACACCAAAGGAGACAGAGAGTTACAAAATGAAACCTAATTTATTCAAAGCAACACTTTGAATTATATCCTATTTTTCCATTCCACGTATCTATCTTGAAGGATAAAATGAAGTTGAAATTAATTGAAATCACCTGTGGTTAATAAACATTTTTCTTGGTCTAAAATATAGATTCATCGCTCTACTTCCTTTCATTCTTAAAAATATTATCTTTCATCTTGTGATTATTTCATTATGCGTCTTAAGAGAAATATAAAGAGTTTATCGCCGAAAGAAATCAATGATTTTAACTTAATTCATCCAATATACTATTGTAATTTAATTATGAAATTTCAAGGCAAATGATACTTGGAATTAGTAAAGTTTACCATTTTGATTAATATGTCATTCTAGAGGTATAATATCGTTAAGAATATGTAACTATCTATTGTTTATCTAATGGAAAATTAGAACGGACTTGAAGAGAAATAATCAAATAACCACGGGATTCTCATAATGTTTATGTCCGGAGAGTCCTTCATTTAAATAACACAAAGATCTCTTTTAAAGGAGAAATAACTTGTATTTTTTCTCACAAATGAGTTTTAACCTGCCAGTAGAACTTTCCTTCAGATAGTTGGACAATCTTCCAAGCGTTCTTATTACCATCAAATAACTCAGGCTCTCCTGGAAACCTATTAAAGGTCTCATAAATGAATACATTAAGTGTTATACTTGATTGCACTTCAAAGACCCATCCTTTGAGATGGGGTGATTTCTGAAAATTAATTAATTACTTCATGAGACGCCAGCAAGAATGGTCCAGTGAACTTACAACATTTGCGCCAGCATCTCTGATCTTCAGCTCACACGAGGGACACAATAGCTTGATAGAAATCAATCCAGCAATAGCACCCATCCTAATGCCTGGCATTGGAATGCAATTATCCACGTCAAAGCCATCCTCACCGCACAATTCGTCAGCGTTGTCGATCTTGGCCAAAGTGAACATCTCTCTAGCTGCGCTCGGTCCAATAGCCTGCGACAGGGTTGGCATCATGGTAGGCGTCAAGCTACGTGCGCGTATCATTTCCCTCTTGAAGACAGCCCGATGTGTACATGGGCAAGACCTCTTCTTGTTCTCTCCACGCTTTGCCACGTTGCTCTCGATTGCATTAATATAGTCTTCATCGCGGATATTAACGTCGATATCGCCGTCAATTTGGATACCATCAAAGTTAACCTCGTCATCTTCGAGGCTTTCTTCTTCGAAATCTTCGATTTCTATTGGGAACATTTGCATTTCCACATCCTCTTGGTCGTCGGAGACGATAATTCCGACATCTTCATCTCCGTCACGGTCCACCTCACCTATTGACTTTATCGTGCCGCCGGCCTTGAAGCAACAGCAAGGGTTATTGTTGGACTTCCTGTGGAACTTGTTGAGTCCCTTTCTGTTTTGTGCATCATCAGGACTATTAGGAAAAGAGGTGTATTTAATCACTTGAAAAGTTCAGAAATGCATGATTTATTGCCAAGGCCTCTTAATAAATTATATACAGTCAGATCTGAAGAAATGACACTACATTTCTATTTTAGTTTTGCCTTGAATTAAAATATTATCAAATTTATTGTTTGATATAATGGGATTTGGGTTTTGTTATATTGTATTGTCAAATCAAGATACATTAGATATAAGCAAACAAACTTACTTTAAATCAATTAACTGATCATTTGAAAGTGATTAAGACCAAAGTTATAGGGAAGAACTGGCTATTTTGTTAGCTGATATAGAATGGTCGCTCAACTAAATATATTTGAAAAAATGGCAAATATTACTTTCCAGAGAAGGTTCGGTATGTTTCGTTTGGCACAACCGAGTGTGCATATATTCATTGGATATAAAATATGGTTACAAGTGTAGTTAAAATATTCTTTTCATAAGCTTTCAGTTTAAATTCTTTAATTAATCGTATAAAAACATGCCGTCGATTATACTTTCGTATTTTTTCATTGATTTGTAAAAGATGCAAATTATTTCCAATTTCATTGTAAGCAAGATATTCTTGTGAAAGTGTAAACTACACATGTGACCAAATTTCTTGTCAAATGAATTCATTCGTGCTTCGTTGTATCACACGAATATTTTCTGGATAGTATATTTACCCTTCTAACAACACAATATTTACAAGCTCTAATGTTTGTTCTGAGCAAGCCCCCCTGGCGCAAAGTTTTGTTTTAGAATTTTTAATCTACAAGATTTTGTTACACTCTCAATACCCTTACTCATCTTCTTCTTCTTCATCTTCATAAACGTATTCCACCTCTTCTTCTTCGTATTCTTCGCCGTCTTCAAGTTCTTCATCATCTCCGTCGTCATCTTCATCGTCGTCAAATTCCACATCTTCTGCGTCGTCTATGTTGAAATCCATGTCTCCATCCTCTTCTTCCGCATCATCATCCTCTTCGTCTTCTTCAACGTATTCGTACTCCACTTCGTATTCTTCATCATCGCCAACATCCTCATCATCGTCATCTTCAAACTCGAAATCAGAATCAGCGCTAGACTTTCTCTTACCCTTACCAAGGCCATGTCTCCTTGTGATCATCTTGGCGTCATTGTGTCGAAATTGATTCATATCTGATTCGTATCGTTCACTCTCAAACATGTCTCCGTCCTCGTTGAATTCTGCAAGCTCATCATCCTCGAATAGGCTGTCTTCATCGTAGTTGAAGTCGATCTCAGAATCATCAGAGTCGAGGTAGAGATTCACAGCTCCGTCCATGGCCTTCGACTTGATCGATTCGGGAATTTTAGTCCAGACTGTTCTCAGGGTGGAGTTGAGAAAGAGGAGATATTTACTATTCTTGACCTTTCTAAAGACATCTTTCGCTCTGGTGACCGCTTTGCTAATCTTCTCCTTGATCTTTGCAAACATTTTTTTCATTCTGTCAAATACCTTTTTGAGAAAATCGACAACCTTTATGCTGGCCGACTTCACCTTTGACCCGAGAGATTTTAAGACAGCTCGAGTTCTCGCGGAGCCACTGGTTTTGCTATCACTGAAAAGACGCTTATGGATCTTTGTATCATTTTGACATGAAATGAGTACGAGTGATAGGAAAATGAAAATGAAAACTATCGAAAATCTTTGAAAAAGCTTCATTGAAAAAGTATTTCACTATTTTAGACAAGACTTATTCAATTAACCATAGAAAATGTAATTTAATCCTTCTTTTGTCACGTAAGGTTTAATTGATTAATATGTGTGTTTTTTTCTTGCAAATCGAAACTACACAAGGATCGAAACTGCAGCTAAATTGAAACATATGTATACTTTTACAAATTAAAAAAAAAATCCGATCAGTACTACTTTCGAGTATATGGACTATAAGTTTTTTTTCTGTACACAAAATAATGCTTGAATTATGTTTCATAAAGATCAATCCTAGATTGAAAAATCCCAAAAATGTGGCTCCATAGATGGTGAAATGAAGCTGATATTGAGCTGACCATTCTCTGAATCAAATTGCAATAATGTACCAATTTTATTCAAGGAAAAAATGTCCCACTGAATTCTGATCACAGTGGGATTGATCTTTGGCAAAATAAAGAATCTAGTACCACAATAGAGTCTCTGCTATAAATTCAGTTCCATGCACTAGATGAGTTTTCTATAATTTGAGTCTGCTGATTTATGAGACAAATTAAATTCACAAATTTTCTTTCTCTTCGTAGCTTTCTCAAAAATAAGTTTTGATGAAATCCAGGATGGTGGTTAGAGTTGATTTACGGTTGTAATCCTGAATTTCATTATGTGGTATGATTTGTATTATTTTCTGAAATATTCAACACTTTGAAATTTTTATTTTCCACAATCATGTTTTGAATCTTAAATCCGAGAATTCCTGGATTAAAACTTTTTACTTTTATCTAGAATTATTTTTAATTTGTCTCACATGAATCAGATGGCTTCAAAGCATGGAAAACTTCACGATGAAGTCTTTATCTTAGGACCATTATTATAATGGTATTTGGAAGAATTTTTATAAAACTTACTGAAAATTAGCTTAAGAATTTCCATATTTAGAGTTGACTTTTGGGCATCTCAACTTGAATGCTTTTTTAAAGTTAACTTTATGCAATGACGATACTCGTAAGTGACCATCAAAGTGCAGAAAATTAATGTTTTGATCACAAGTTACATTTTTCTTGTTACTCTTCATTCGGATACATATTTGGATGTATATCATAGATATATTATTGAATTGCATATAAAACTTGTACTCGTGACAATAGCGGAAGTAAATAATTGACTTGAAAACTATAAATACTCCAAAAAGAGTGGAAGTATTTGAAAAATTTCAACATTTCGATCATGAAATATACAATTCTATTCGTTGTTCTCGCCGTGATCCTGTTCATCGGACAAACTGAGGCCTTCAAAGGTAGAGTAAAGTGTCAGATAAAGTGCTTCAATCAAAATGACAGCTGCAAGGCAGACTGCCGTAGTAATCCATCCTGCAAAAGGAAGTGTGAGAGTAGTCTAATTGATTGTAATGAAAACACATGCAAAATCGACATGAATGTTGATACAAGAGAAAAGATGGACGACAAGAAATATTATCAATAATTGAATAAAATTTCATTTCATTACTCTATTGTTGATATAAACTTTTCTTATTGGGCGTATCTACTCTCGCCAGATAACTAGGTAACTTTTTTTTCTTAGAATTGAGTTTCATAGCCGAGTCTAACTCTTTTCGGGTTCAAATGAGAAGTTATGATGGGGGAGGAAGGTTTGAAACTATTTACCTAGTAAATTTGTTTCAAGGAGGAAGGAGACATATACGTGATATAACCTGAGCAAGTACCATTGGATAAATCTGCGCATTAAACTCTTGAGCTGTTAGTATGAAATAGGAGAGAAAGCATGGAAAATATAAGGGTTCCTCTTCTCTTCGGGTTTACAAAGTGAACTCATTTCGAGGAGAAAGATCAATCAGAACTTGGGGAACAATCCTCCACGCCATCTGCGTCGAAACGTCAACAACCATGCAAGACAACCAAACAGTAGTGTACGTGAATTGCGCTATTGCGAATTGAATGAAAGATCTAGCCTTAATGAATCGATGTATGAGAACTTATAACACTTTGCCAAAAAAAACTTTAAAAAAATGATAATCATTGAATTTAAAAAGAATACATCTGAGATATTTTGTAATTTACGAATGAAAAATTTATAATATGATTAAGGATTAGCGCCGAAATCCTAGTGTGGAGCTTTCTATACATGTCATTGGAATGGCTATACTTGGCGGTGAACACAATAATGAATAAAAACACTCTTACTCTTTGTACATATAAAATTCCCAAATTAAAAATGTTTTTTAAATAAATTTTATCTTATCTGCTAGGTGGTTGATTGTCAACGCTTTTTGTCTTCATTTTTTAATCTTACATATTTGAAAGCTCTTTTCATTATAATATCTAAAATAAAATGCATTTAAAATGAAAACTCAAACAAACTCCAAGGCGCATTAGAAGAACAACAGCTCTTCCATCGAGCAGCATCTTCTGCAATGCGAAATATGTAGAACGCGACAAAATTCAGTGTTTTAAACACAAACCCTACGAATGGCCTACTCAATCTCAGAATTATTGTGAAGTTCTACATCATGAAACTCAGACCCAAACTCTGCAAACAAGTCAACCATATGCACTTCCTAGAAATACGATGGCCAAATTTTTATCTTTTATAGGGTTTCTTTTTTCTTTCAAACTACCAATTTATATTTTTTGTTAAAAACTTTGAAGAATCCACAATCTTACAACCATTGAGAACAATTATATATTTTTCAACTTTCAATATGTTGGGTAACATCAAAATAGAGTATATTTGATAGTTGCAGGATCAGATTTACTAACGAGAATGGCTAGACCTTTTAAGTATTAACTGCTGATATCAAGCGAATATTGATCTCTGATATTATGTTGAAAGTGCTAAAATTTCCAAAAACCCATTGGCTCTGATTGGCGGTAAATATTACCCAATAAGAGTTGTAAGCTATTAATTTGTATTTGAAATTTTTGAGTTCTCTGTCATACGTTAGCTTGGTTGAATATAGTCGGAAATTGAAGACTTGGAAAGCGTTATTTTTATTATCTTGAACTTTATTCAAAGAAATGTTATTGATTAATCTTTAATCGCTTTTGATCTTAAGGATGTTTAGGTGGAGCTCTGACTTTTGACAAAAAATTATTTAAGAATACATTATGCCTGCGAAATGTAACTCTTTAATTCTTCGGTTCAAGTTCGTCGGTTAACTGCCATTCTTTTTTTTTGAACAAAATGAATCTCAAATGGATTCAGAACATGATAATTAATACTCCGGAAGCATATTATAACATGATACTTATTGATCTTAAAAATCAAAGTTTTTAATTATTTTTCAGATTACCACTGAAGAACCAATCAAAGTAGTCCTAACATCTCCTAGTTGGATGGGACTTCTGAAGAAGAAGGTGATTTTCCACCTTTCAAACGTCTTGTCGATCGACAGCACCAAGTCTAAAGGTGAAGAGACGATCAGGCTTAGAAGCCTAACCATTCATAGCCAAATGTTCAAAACCGATGAGGTACATAGCGCATGCTTAATGCTCAAACTTGCTTAACGGCTCTAAAGAAAAAGAGAATATCTAATTACGACAAATATTTCTTCATTTTTATATTATCTCTTGACACAATATTTTATTACAATATATCATAGGCTTAAAACATTTAAATGAAATTGTTTTTTTAGTTCATCAAAATTACTTCAAGGTAAAAAGGTAATTGAAATAGAAAAAATGTGATTAATAGTCCTTTGCAACACAATCAATGGGGCTATGTACAATATCCCTGATTGACAAATGTACGGGATTCGTCATAAGCTTCATATAAATATAAAAAATAGTCTCAATTGGAATAGAATCTGATTTCTTCATTTAACATTGAACTGATTGTGCTCATCGATTTCCATGAGGCTAGTCGACCCCTGATGACTGTCGTCAGACATTTGAAGAGTTGCCACAGCCGCTTCGCTCTCGCCGTGGTCCACTTCGTAATCGTCTTCGTCATCTTCAAGCTCTTCGTTGTCTGATGTCTCTCGATAGACTTCGCCTGAGTCGTAGATTGACTCATTGATGTACGTGACAGGTTCCTCGGTCCGATGGATGTCTGCCTCTTTGAATGACTTATCCAGAGTCTGTTGCATCAGGTGACTTTCCTCGCTGTAATCTATGCTCACTTGATTGCAATCTTCTCGTTCATATGGATCATCAGGATTTTCATGTTCCTCATCTTCAGTATTTTCAATGTCGTTGGTGCAATCTTCTGAGAGTTTTTCATTGGAAGCGACTTCTTGGAGACCCGTTAGACTCAAGGGATTACAGCTATGTGTAGCTGAGTCTTGTTTATTTTGAATGTCATTATAGTTATTGTTGGAGTCGTTTGGATTCTTGACCTTCTCACGCAAATCTTCAGGACTGAGAAGGGGATTAAAACTGAGACCCGCTTGTAATTTTGGATCAATTGGACTTATATTGAGGTTTTCATTCTTCTTTTCACTATCAAATGAACCATTTGTGATATTGTGCGACAAGTTCATTTTCTCTAGATATTCCAGGCACTCCGATGAAGTAAGGTGCGTGATGATGCTACTCTTCGGATCCACGTGTGGGTGTGTAACCTCGATATGTCTCATTAGGTGATCTTTGCGGTAATATTCCTTCTTGCATAAGGCACAGGTGAAGGGCTTGAAGCCGACATGCTTTAAGGAATGTCGTTGCAAGTTTGAGCGTTGTGTGAAACTAGCTGAACATATCGTACACTTGAACGTTGAATGGGTCTCCACTGTGTGTCTATTGAGGTCGGCTAACGAGTTGAAGTTTGCCTTACATTGGTTGCAATTGAAATTCCTGTTATATCTCATCTTTTTCTCTCCTTTCACACCGTTTATCGGGCCCTCTTTACGAGCGTTCTTCTTTGATTTCTCCTGCGAGAATATCATGGGGAAATCGTGCTTCAAATTCCCGTTGATAAAATTACCATTTAACAGTGGTGTATTCTTCCTACCGTTATTCAACTTGTCAATAAGACTCTGAATAATATCATTATCCAAGACAGGCTTCGCTGGATTGAGTAATGGTAAAAAGGGGTTATTCGTTAATAGGTTATCCTTGTTGAGTAAATTTGGTGTGTTGAGAATATTCTTCATTTGATCCCACATCATTGGCAAGGGGTCTGTCCTTGAGTTATCTGTAATATTGTTAATTATCGGTTTATCATAGGGCTCTGTTATCTGCGTTGGAGGGCTAGTTGACTTTGGTGTTGATAGATCTACCGGTCTCACTGAGATTGGATTTTGGTTTTCACTACTTTTACAGTTGAGGTTGTTATTATTTCTTGAAAGAATCTCATCGATTACACAGCTCTGCATAGCGCCGCCATCCACGCAATACGTTATCAAGAGCCGTAAGCTTAAACTCTGCTTATATGGCAACGCTTCGACGAGGGTATTCATTACTTTGGCTCTTATTTCATCTTCGGAGTTCATTTCAATCATATTCTCTCCTATAGATGAAAACATGTTTATTTCTTAATAATAAAATTTGCAAAGTTTAGAAAAAAGTGTACAAATTCAAACTCACAATGGCTGATATAATGTTTAAATCCTCTCGAGGTATATATTCCTAATGAAATGGGTCCTTAAGAAATTTGATGGATAAATTATTATCTGGAAAGTCGTTCTTTTCAAATTAATCAAGAGAGATAGCTTCTCTTGACGATATATGAAAGCCAAGAAACAGATTAAGACGTGATTATGATTTCAGAATGTATGAGTTAGTTAGAAATAATTCCAGAAAGTTAATGTACTGAGGTTCAAAAAGAAGAAGATATAGAAAATAATAAGAAAAAGAAAATACTAATTCATACTTTGAATTGATGAGAACGTAGATTGGTGCTAAGAATAAAAACATAGAAGAGAAGGGTGATTTTCTGGACCGTAGCATGAGATATACACACAAACATTCACTCAGTAGAGTCACAGTGATCAAATATATATAAAGGTCGATGTTTTTTCTTACAGAGAACTTGATCGATAGAATTCAACAAAAGAAAGTCATTCATTAGAATGTATAGACCACAAACTCTTTATACACTTTACGTACGTACGGTTAGATATCTTAGGACCGAGACCTCTTGCAAGGGTTTCATGATTTAAAATTAGAAATAAAATGCAAATAAACACGTTCAAATAGAAACAAATCACTCACTTAATATATGGACCGTCCTTTTAGGTTTTTTAATAAATGTTTCAATCTGTAAAGGTTATTAGAAGGGTATCGAAACATTGTCATGTTGTCTACACTATATCTCTTTGCATTATAAACTTGGTTACATCTGATGAATTAATGCCACTCCAAGAATAACACATTCTCTTGCTAAGAAATTACTTATACTATACACTGATTTTGGTTTGATTTCTGTTGTCCAACATCACGAATCTAGATAGGTCATTTTGGATTGGTTATTTACAACTTTTTTTCTATCACCAGAATTAATTTTTTTTCAGGGTTAATAAAAGTTGTTACAATCTGTGGTTTGTCTAATATGCATCAATAACATCTCTCCGTTAGATACAAGCTTTGTTCTAGCGTTTAATTTTACTTTTTTTTTCTTTGGGTCAAATTGCTCTCTCAATGTTTGAAAACCTGTTGACTCTAAGAAGCCAGTCTCTCGTCTCACTCATTTGATGGGCGAGGGAACATCTCTTTATTTTTGAAAAAATTCAGAACCTCTCTGCTTATTTTTTGAGTTATGAAAATGTTCTATGAGCTAGAGGCCTACTTTTAAAAAGGTGTTATGAAAATGTGTATGAAGACGATTAATCGATAGACAGAATAACGATGAGTTTCCTTCAACGTATAAAAAACACAGTTAGAGATTTATGTCAAACCGCTTTACGAAGAAAATAAAGAATAAAACCTTTTGGTTAATAACCTATTTCGTTTATTATCATTCAATCTGCATCGTTCATTAAATATATACAATACACAAGATGAGGTTAACAGTGTATTTATGTTTTTAACAACAGAAATTTGCTGAAAATAATTGTGTCAAATCATATCTTTTTAATAGGGTTTAGTTTTTTAATGGAATTGATTGTTTCAACTATTAAAAACATGTTATATTTAACAAATTATTTTATACACAACTTTTAACGATTATAAATCTTTCTAATTGCATTGATTTTCATCGGGAAACTCTCAAGTTTTTATAACCTGCACTATTTTAGTTTAAATCCAATATCAATCTCATTGGTACTTACTTAAATTTGAAGCTGCAAATTAGAGTGAAAGAAAGTGGGTAAAAAAATCTTCAAATATGGTCTAGGTAACTGTCAAGAAGAAAGGAATATCATTCTTAATTGAGAAATAGGAAGAAGCCGAAAAATGTTATGGAGATAACGCGTTTATTTCGGACATACTCTTCTGTCCAATACATGTCAAATTTATAATGGTTTTTAAATAATCGAAAGTTTTTCATTGGTTCCTATTTACCCGTGATGGTGGGTGAGACAGCCAGGTTACGGGAAAGATAATACAATTAGTCAATTAATTATAGTGGTGATAAAATAGGTTACATAAGTTTAACATTGCAATTACAATTAGTGACATATTTTGAATGAGTTTCTGGGGTAATTACTGCAGCGTTTCAACCATAGATATTAGTTTTGTGAAAATACTTGGTGATTTTGTTTTGTTGTCAAGGCCTGTGTTGGAAGTGCGAATACGTTTCCTTTGACCCATTTGT
>JJOG01002100.1:0-16461 GCA_000715275.1 Gyrodactylus salaris
TTCTCAATTATGAATGAGCTTGCTCGCCTAAAGACAGATATCTCGTCTTATTTACACAAAGTAAATATTATAAATTTTCATAAAAATAAATAAAAATCAGCGTTCTATAATTAACTCAAAATGAAGTAGAGTCCTACTTGGAAAAAGAGATTCCAGTTACATTTTTCAATTAATAATTTTCAAGTCATTGACCTAATTTATAGCTAAGAGATTGAAAAAAATTGCATTTTTGTCAATTGAAACATCATGTTGCCATCTTGAACAAAACTCGAGCGAATTAATAGTAATTACATGTAGTTCAACGTTTCTTGATCCAGATTCAGTCGACAAAAGTTTCTAATTTATATTTCCCACATATTTGCTACGAATGGATTTTTGACAGTAATCATTGATTACTAATCACTCTACAATGTAATCGTATTTTATTTCATTATTGTAATCGGAAAGTGTGAATTGGATAATGCTCATTCACGCAGTGTTCAAGTGTATTTTGAACGAAGACCAATGGGTAATAGAACAGGAGTCTGAAAACACTAATTCCCTAACTTGTGAGAATAACACCAAATAGTTGGGAGACTCCAATACTTGAATATGTATGTGGTCAAAGATATTTTGTTGGTTTTAGTATGATTTTCTGAAAATGAAGTTACTCTCAAATGGTATGAAGAAGGGAAAAAGCTGCCGAATGAAAAAATGGGGGCAAATTCTTACACACGAAAAAAACAAACCAAAAGGTGGTTTCAAATTGCTAAAACATTTGCTCAATAATAACATCATTTAAAAAGTCTCATAAATTATTCATTCCTCGAGCTGGATTCTTGCGATTAACCGTCCAATGTTCTCATTGGTTGACACGTAATGTTATCGCGTCAATATAAGGCTTCCCTTAATTTAATGATTCATTAAAACGAGTACTAAGCTTCTTCAAAGACACAAAATTGCTTTAAATATCATTTATTTATTTTCATCATCGCTTTTCTTAATTGTAGCCCTCTTAAAGATCCTGCTGGTTATAAAACTTGATTTATAAAGAATTCATTTGAATATTTTAAAGTTATCATACCGAAACACTATTGGCCGCTAATTATACATAATGACTAAATTGAACACTTTGACCATGAAATCGTTTTAAAGAAAAAAATCACTTTTAGTCATTTTTTATTTTATTGTCTGACTTTGCTGTTTTTTCAATAATTGCATTCATAAGCTTTTTTTTTTTTTTTTGCATTTTTCTCTCGAAATCCAAGCCCGGGTTAAAATTCAGGAACACCAACTAGGGAGGATTAAAGGCAAACAGCTTTGTGGTAAACAGAGTTTTTTTACAGAAAATATACAAGCACTCACATTCTAAGAATCTCCAAAATGAAGAATTTCAAAGAATCCTTTATATTAACACGTCTCATTATAGATTTAGAAAGACCCTTTACCGAATTTAGATCAAAGAGTTGAGTGTTCTTTTGCGTGAAGAGATTCCTTTATAGAATTCATTCTCTGCATAAAAGGCATTGAGAGTTTTAGACTTTATTTCATAATTAATAAATAATATTTTTCAGCAATTGAAGCTTCATTTCTTACAAAAAGATTACATTTGCGGAATTGAGTTAATAAGATTTTATATCAGTAATAGCAAAAGATGTATTTAATATTGTAAGTATTAGTTATGATACTTTAAAGTAGTGATATGATTGATAAACTTTATTCACCTAAAACTCTAGCATTGAATGCTAAGCATTCCTATGTAGATCAGCGTTTCCAGACTCAGTGTATTAGAGAAACCAGTTTGCATTCCCCACTGATTTATGTTAAAAGTAGATTTAGCCCATATTTGAGTACTCAATCTTGAACTAATCAATCTAATCAGTCCCGAAACGTCTTGTCAAAAAACCCCATTGTTACAACTATTATTATTCCATCTTCAATGATGTGCAAAGAAACTTCCCTATTGTACAACCCGAGGTTAAATATAAAAATAAATTTTTTTGAATAAATTTTCCAACTTTTCAGAAAACACCATGTTTCATTCAATAGGGTTCTCTTCTTCTAAAGTTTGAGTTAACAATAAGCGACTGCAAGTCGTTGATGATAGAGTCAGGGTATCCCTCGATTGGTTTTACTTAAAACAACAAGTGTGAGGTTGAAATTTACTCCAAGATTAAAATGGTCAACACTGACTCGTTTTTTTCTGCGTAAATTCGATCTGTGAGAAGATCGAAGACGTCCAGCACAACTTTTTACGCTCCCTCTATCCTGATCAGCCTAGTAACGATCCCATACAAGCAGCGGACCCTAATGAGCGGACTCCGTCCGTTATTCAATTGTTATGACACGAGAAATGTCATGTACGAGGACCATATCCTGTAATCTTCGTACCGAGAGTTGGATCATTTTTATAACTTCTCGCTTTGTGAGGATTTGAACAATTTTTATACGTCTTGTACACTCCCTAATCCTGTACAAATTCTATAAATTTTAATAAATCTTTTCCTAACTAAGGCACCAGAACAGGATATTTACCCTTCTTCAAAAGTTTATCAGACAGCTAATTTATCTACAGTTTATAATCATTCTGAGTCATTGGTGGATTTCTATAAAATTCCAACTTTTAATTTAAAAAGTTTTGAAAAATATTTTCTTGTAGAAACCTTGAAATTTGCAAAATTACTAACAAGTAGAGGTGTACTTTTTGTAAGCAGAGAAATCAAGTTTTATCAAAAATATCAATAACAAATTTCTTCATTGTTTATTTATTACAGTTCTTTGTAGAGAGAAAGAGAATAAATACATAGATTGAGAGAAATGTAATACCAGGCAATTGTATAACCATGTGAAAAAGAAACAGATGATAGCAAGTGAAGACAAGGTTGAATAATGCTCAATCTGCATACATCTTGAGAAGTAGCAGAAAGAAAATTTTCTCTCTCAATCATCTATACTTTTAAAAGATTATCAATTAAATCACTAAACAAGATGAGTAACACAAACTCTCAACAATCTAATGAGAAACTTTAAAATCCCGAGTCTCGTGAATATTAGAATAATATTCTCTGAACTTTATTCATGTTGTAGAATTAACTCTTTTCTCTTTGAATGAACGAATTTTTCAACTAAATGTTGATAGATTTTTGTGTAATTAATACGTTTTTGAAGTTTGAGCCTAGAGTGCGTCTTATTTCCGTGCAAACATGAAATACTCCCTCTAGTTGATGTATTTCCTCCCTGTACAAATGTTCTGTTTTTTAAGAAACTATTTTAAAACACATTTAACCCTCCTAGGCGCAAGCATAGACATTTTTGTCTCTAACATTCTTCGAAAGAATCTTAAACCTCAATTATTTTCGAAATCTGAGTTACCAGATGAAAGATTTTTAACTTGGCATATAATTCGATGAGCAATCTACAAAAAGAAAAAAACTTGAACAATTTCGAATGTGAATTAGAAAAGTTGTAGCAGTTTCTAGATTTAATAAAATTCAAAATTAAGAAAAAGAAAATCAAATTAGTTTCGCGCTCAAATTTGAAACAGCTGTATTTTCGCAACCTTATATCTTTGAGGTGCGAAAGTGATGTCATTCGAAAGCCTTACATTTCCTTAGTTAGTTGCTGATAGTTCGAATTTTCTTATCACTCCTCTTGTCGGTTTTATAAGCCTTCTAGTGAGATGTAAGTTACATCTGTTTAATTTTGATCAATTGAAGATCTTGTGAAGAATAGTAATTTATATTCAAACAGAGAATTAAGACTGTGGATTTAATCATCACCTTTCACGCGACATCCAAGGAAAAATAAAGACCGCAAAATTGGATCTTATTTTGAACAAAGGGTGAAAACTGGTAGCTCTTATGCACAGAATATGAGCCTGGAGACGCTAAACGACATAAAAATGCCAGCATTCCTCACGCATGAGAGATGTTGCAAAGTCTTTTGTCACTCTAAAGTAGCAGTGAAGAATTCGAGGTAAATTTTCTCTTTGACGAATTTTCCAACCGTTCAACTTTCAGTAAATAG
The DNA here is from genome assembly GCA_000715275.1 of Gyrodactylus salaris. Lineage (NCBI taxonomy): Eukaryota > Metazoa > Platyhelminthes > Monogenea > Gyrodactylidea > Gyrodactylidae > Gyrodactylus > Gyrodactylus salaris. The sequence goes on from JJOG01002100.1 coordinate 4,006, forward strand.
CTGTTTGTCTAAAGAACGCCCTGTCAAATTTTCAGTGCGTATCCAAGGAAAAAAAACATGAAATTGGCAAAATAAGACTTTTTTAATTTCGATTCGAAATTTTTATTTTTGTATAATTCTCTTGAAAAGTCTTGGGCATTTCTTGTTTGGTCGAATCTTGAAAAAATTTACTTTAAAATGTCACACCTTGGGACAAGTATATCTTAATCGTAGACTTGTAGGTAGTACTTGGTAGGTGGTAATTATTTGAATTTTTCAAATAGTTGACACGATTTAAAATTATCAAAACTTTTTACATGTTTATTGATTTGAAAAGAAAATCATTCGATAATTTCAAGAGACAATATTTAGTTTGAATATTTTTTAAATAGAAAGTTTTCTCTCCGAGTAAATTAAGTGAAACAACTAAAGATATCGAGAGGGTTCTGGGTTACCAGGTCGATTGTAATAAATGATCCTTTAAAATGCTAGAATATGTCAATAAATCTTGAGATTATACGCTGTGAAGAACTTGTTAGCATTTTCAGAGAATAAATTTCTATATTTAACCTCGATGGGTGTTCGATTCCGGTCTCCTCCCTCCTTGAAACAAATTTACTTTGTAAATAGTTTCAAAACCTTCCTCCCCCATTATAACCCCTCATGTAAACCCGAGAGAGTTAGACTCGGCTATTAAACTCAATTCTAAGAAAAAACCTCGGAAACTGTTAATTTTTTTCTCTTAAAATAAAGACTTAAATTTGAATAAAGGCAAAGTTTAAACAAGAAAATCTCAAGCCATTATATTTCTCATTGTCTATGGTGAAGTGGCTACTGAATATTATTTAGTGATTAATTTTAAAAAATACTTTATGTTGCCCTGGTAATTACTAGATCTAACTTTACACAGATGTGTCGTTGATAGTTGATCAAAACTATGAAATCATATTCTCAATCAGAAACATGTTGAAAATCGAAATCCCTCTGTCTTTAAATGGGAAATTCTTTTGTAGTTTAAAAAAATTGGACACAAATGTCAATAACTTTTTATAACCTGAAGCTCTTAGGAGGGGAATAAAAATTAGCGACTCTTGTAGACAGAATATGGGTCAGGGGGCGTTAAAGTACCCTTAGTCTAATTTTTTTGGTTCACTCTGGTATTTAAGTATACTTTATAGTAGTTTTTCGTGAGTTAAACTAATTTCCCCTACTTTTCAAGAAAGTGATTTCTGGTCATCGCTTGTTGAGGCTTTGTAAGCAGAGAGTTAAACCCCAAATCAAGAGCCAGATTTAACGATATTCATTCGAGACTTTATCTAGAATAACTTAATTAATTGCACACATTAATCTCATATGAGCGAGGTAGTCTATCATGATAGCATGTTTATTTTAATGAATTATGTAAATTACTCAAAAATTTATCAATCGTTTCTCTTAATACAATGAAAAAAGTGAATGATGGCAAGCAGATTAAGAGAAACCATTATTCTTCAACCTAAATTTCAAAACTACTTAGAAGTAGTTAAAATTATTTTTACATGCTAAATTATGCATTAGAGGTTAAATGGTTTTATCGTGAAATTGGATTTTTTTTATTGGTGTATTACCTGGTTTGGAATGATTATTCAAAATTCTTAGAGGCCCCTGGATATAGTGACGGAATTAACTTGAAATAAAAGTTAGTAATTCTCGTGAAATGTGAGCTTCTCAAAAGATACATGTGATTATGTTTGAGTAAAACAAATCTCTTGAAGCTTAAACAAACATGTCAAAATTTTGTAGATTACACTGTAGTGAAATTTACTTTTTTTCAACATTGAGTACACAATGAGTCATGGGTTATGAAACTCGAAAAAAAACATATTACAAGAGAAATCAATGCAGTTAGAAAACTAACAGAGTAGAGAAAATGTTCAACTTGTGAAATCTTTCAAATTCTGCTCAAAAATTGATTCTTGAAGACGAGTTGAAAAACTACGCAATTCAGTAAAAAAAATAAAAACCTTTTGAATCTGAAAAAATGTGTATTATGTTGGTCAATTTGAAACAATATGATACATAGTGTCACTATAGCAACTGAATAGTTATAGAAATCACTCACTTTGTATTCGTCTAGTTTCTTGTGATATTCCATCTGTAAGGAGCTATCTGATGAGCTTTTAACTTTGGTGACGAAATTCTGACTGCCATATGATAGGTCTTGATAGATTGCTCGCAAATGATTCTTTATTAAATTCTTATTATCTCCACTCGACATGAGAGCAGCTATGCTTACTTCACCTATAGTGAGAAAGTACAGCTTCTTTCTGAGATGTAAAGAGGATGAATTTTTATCAATTTACCCGTTATGAATTTCGAAAAAATGCTCTCCATCGTTCTTAACGAATGTTATGTGGTCTCTAACCTCATTCTGGGCCTCATAAAATGAGAAATTCTTAAAGCATGTGATATATTTTTCATTTAAAATGCCAAGAAAGAGAAGGCTCATCTAGTACGGTAAATCTAAAGTTTTGTCACAATTTCAAAAAAATAAGTAATCAACTTATTAAAATTACCAAGCCCGATAAAACAAAATAAATGGTTTCTTGTTTTTGTTTAATTAGAATCAGATTTCGAAATGTTTTCAATTAATAGCTTTCTCACTCCCACAGAAATCGTATACTTGAGTATACTACTCACCTCCTTCTTCTCAGGCTTTGTCCTAAGAAATCTCAACAAGCAGCTTAAAGAGATTTCGTGCGGCCTTCTCGGCTTGGTTTTGGTCTACATATCTTGTGGATATCATATAATTCATTCACTCCTTACAACTATTGTCTCCATAATTATCCTTCAAAATGTCACATACAAGTAGGCCTTACCATTAACCATGATTTCTACTTTAGAATTTCACATTATCTCGTCTTTATTTGGTGCTTTGGTTATCTGTTCGTCTTTCGTAGCCCTGAACTCTTTCATTTCTCTCAGCCAAATGACATAACAAATGCAGTGCAGTTGATTTTAACTCTTAGGGTGAGTATTTTACAGATTTTACATAATCCAAGTCTGAATTTTACAATTCTGATATTATAATTCCCAACAATTAGTTCATAGATTTCTCAAAACTTTTGTGCATTTCGTAAGCTTACACTATTTCATTAATTATTTCATCTCCAGAGCAACGAAAATTGTTAATTTTGTTTCTATTGTAAAATTTATTTTTGTGTTAAACAGTTTTTGTTAACCCTTGATCATCAAAGATGCTTTTTCATCTCAAATATTTAATTTTGGTATTCATTCAAAGTAAAAGTTTTTACAATGGAAGCGTTAGTAATAGATTCGACATTCTGCCTTTAGTTTATACCTCTTATAAATGATTTATCTTTGAAATTGTCAACGAATAGTCGATTGTTAATTATATGACGATTTAAACAACATAAAAATTTTGATTTTCAAACGATTATGCAATAAATCAACCTTTGCATGCTAAACATCATCTATACATCAAGATTTTTCTGAGTTAGTCTTGGTAGAATTTTACTCACTCACAATTATAAGGTTATACTATTTCATTGTAATAAAAAGAATGAATTTGTTGATAAATTTTCTTTCGTTCATTAGCAATGATTGAGAATCGATTCCGAACCGATGCTTTCAATAGGTTGAATAATTTAATTTCCTCTAAAAATGGGTTACTACTTTAAATCAATTGCTTTTAATGAAATCGACTTAATCTAGATTAAATATTATCTCCTTCAAATTCTTTTGTTGATCATTTCCTTTGTTGATAATTTAATCAATGTTATTTAATAATATTACTCTCTTTCCATCACTTTTGCCCCCTATTTTCATTCTAGAATGGGTAAATAAACATTTTTATTCAAAACAGGCTTCCAATAATCAATTCTGAAACTGCGAGCTTCTTCATTTCAAGTTTTAAAAATATTTGAATTTTACACTTTATGTTGTACGCAAAATCCTTGTGAAATTAAATCAAAGAAATCATCTAAAAATGTACTGCTACAGTTTTATTTTACCAGTTTCAAGTTTGCCAAGGATGAATCCAACTTTGAAAATTTTGAATTTGGTGTGCCATTTCTTTCCTAGCCAACGCACTGAAATAAAGGCTGTCCATTTAGAATAATACTCTCTGAAATAATAATCATTCGTTTCTTATGCTATGCATGGATAGGGCTACAAACCATGTAGGGCTAGGGAAAACATGTCGTGCTAAATTAAAATCTCTGGAAAGTATGATTAATTCTTGGCGAACACTATATGCTAGGGCACTGCTTTTTGATTTCACCTCTTTTAGATCGCGCACAATCGTAATCTAGACACGATTTCACGAGGAACTGTGTATTGAGTATTTATTCTAGGTGTTGGAAACAGGCAAAAATAATATGTGTATGAAAATTGTATTCAAATTAATTTGAACTTGCGCCAAAACTTGAACCGGGATTTTCTCGACTATCCAAAGATTTCGTTAGAGATAGGAGAATATTTGGGAACTACATGGAAAATGCCATCCTTTAGAATAAACGTTCTCAATTAAAAGGCTTTTGTTAGGAAGATGTGATGATGCGCGGTTAAAAATTAGCCAGAACTCCAAAATCTAAATGGAGAATAGTCAAATATTCATTCAAAATTTTAAACAAAAACTATTCAAGAAAAAATTATCCATCGTTTTCGCTAAGATTTTTCACATATTCCGTATCAATGTAGTTTTTGTTGTATTTCGCATAGAAAATAATTATTTTAGGCTTGAAGAGGGTTTGAGAAGACTATTTATGGCAGCATTTTTATTTATTTCCATCAAAATATACATGTACGACAAATTATACAAAGATTGTTTCCGCACATCGTACATGTCTGAATTGAGTCAAGACGCTCTTCATAAAAGATGACACATCCTAAATTTTAATTGATTTCTAAAATTTTCGCAAAATTTGATTAAAATCCCATAGTTTACCGTTAAAGCATGAAGTTGAAAGAAAAACATTGAACCTTGTTACTTTTAAATAAAGTTGATTGGAGTGGCGTTTGAAATGAACAAGTCGCAGCAAATTCATCAGCATATTGTCACCGCGAAGCCTTCAGAGTTGATCAACCTCTACAACTTCAAAGAGCTAACTGCGATAGATCCCTCAGGGTTCTCAATCTTTATGTACTCTTACTGCTATGCGGGTCTATTCACTGGGCCTTATTACAAGTTTAGGACATTGCAAGATAATCTAGAATGGCCTGATCACATACCAAAGCCGACAGATAAATTCTTATGGAGACGCCTGCAGGATTTACCCTTGAATGCGTTTCTATTCTTTGTCACCTCCTACTTTGTCAATGTTAAAGTATGTCTTTATAAACTTTTATTATTCTAATGTACAGCCAATAAGCAGGTCACTCTCTTCTCATTGGTGTAATTAGATTTTTTTCTCGTTTGTAGTAAATATTATTTAATGAATTTCTTTTAATACTATAATCGTTTTATGAAACGAACAAAAGGAACTTGAACAATTTCAAGTGTTATGTCTGTGAAATAATGCTATAAAATGACTCCATTACAGGCAAGATTACGATCAATAACATTTCTGTCTTTTTCATTTCCTGTGAACAAGAGAAACACATTTGGATGTCAATGTTATTTTCTTTAGATTCTTCGAAGTGAAGAATTTTACGATGACACAAAGTACAACACCATCTATAGATTGGGAATATTTGCGGCAATATTTGTGCTCTTCCGCCTGAGAATGTATTGCGGATGGATATTGTCAGAATGCCTATGCATGTCGTTCCATTTAGGAGCTTATCCAATTGAGGCCAAGTCGACTAGCGGCGAAGGTCCCACTGACCTGAGTGCATTTAAAGAGTGAGTCGTGGATTACAAATTACATTCGTAGCAATTATATCCTCCCGAAAAGGCCTGGTATTTTCAAGAGCATGTACTTTTATTTTAAATAATGAGTTTTACAGAAATACAGTAATAAAAATGATTGATTGTGAAAAACAGTTTTAGTCCAGTCTTGAGATACAAAAAATAGTTTCACATTTTTTGCTTTGATTTTTAATAAATTCTTAAAAATTTGACCATTTTTGAGCAATGAAAACATTTTATTCAAAAAATTAAATACCCTTCAATTTATTGATATTCCTACAGGTCTTATTAATCATAATATTTGCAATTTCTTGAAGGATTTTAACAGGTCATAATTTATGAATCAAAATGGCTAGAAAATGTTTATTTTTTCTGCACAGAAATGCACAAAAAAAGTGTGATTTCGACTTGGCTATCATTCATGATTCATGGGCCAATCAAAATCCTTCTCAATTAAATTTGCTGATTTTTAAAATGTATATTTAACTTGCTTACCTTAATCGAGATTTGCAAAGGATCATAGACCTGCTGCGAATTCAGTGTAAATTTAGATTCAACCCAGGCGAATTAACAGAATTTCTTTTGCCATGAATTATAAAAATGTAATCTTTACAAGTTGAAAAATAAAATTCTGTAAAAACTATCAATCCATTTGAAAGGAATCATTGTCTAGACATGTTCCTTTTGGGAAAATCTTCCTCTAAATTATTAAGAACTAGTTAAAGCCAAAATTAGCTTATCTGAACCGACGCCCTAAATGAGCTTGGTACAGAGATTCTATTTTGTGAAAAACAAGAAATCAAACCAGCCATCTCGTAATTCCGGCTGTAGAACCTCTCTGAAGAGGTTATTAAAGACAATTTTACGCTAAAAATTCGATATTATTATTCTTTTAATAGCAGTCCTATTTTTTCGTCGAATTAAGTTTCTAATTCACTTCGGGTTCACGCGAGGGGTTATAATGGGGAAGGAGGGTTTGAAACTATTTACAAAGTAAACTCATTTCGAGGAGGCATGAACTAGAAAAAGATATCTTTCGATCAATAAAAACCTCGCTCAGATCTCATAAAATTTGTAAAAAAGAGAGCAGTTTTAAGATAATTTATTTTGTAAAATTTATTTTTTTCAGTCTTGTTGAATATATCCTTGACTGATAAAAAAGTGAAATTTTTTCATAAATACATATTTCATCTTTCTTTCCGTGTAATTACTAATTAGTAACTCTTAGGGCGGTAATCTAGAAGCTATATTAACATAATATTTTAGATATTTTTCTAGAAATATAAACATTTTCTAATTTTCATAAGCTTTACGAATATCCTACTTTCAACTCAATCTGATAAAAATTATGCTTTCTACAAATTTTTGAAAAATACCAAAGAATTCAGTGATTTTACTCAGAATTCATTGAAATTTTATTTTATCGGATTTAAGTAATGATTTTTTATCTGTAAAGTGACCTGTATAAATAAATCGTTATGAAAATTTTTATTCTTGTCCAAATTGCTTTTGTATTTGAGAATGATTTCAGTTTAGTTTAAAAATGGTAATTTTACACTGTAGTGGATATTTACAACATAGCAAATTACTTATTATCCAGCACTTGGGAAAAGAATAAAAAGAAGGCGGATGGAAGCCCTAACAATACCATACCCTCCTATAATTGAGCCCATTGAGAATATTGATCCAATCTTACAAAAAATCAAATATTGATTTTCAATTCAAAAACTCTCACTTTTGATGAGTCATGAATTTTGGTTGAAGAAAAAATCAATCAGTAATTATTTTTAAACAATTTTCATCAAAGAAACTTGTAGAAGAAGTTGTAGGGTGGTCATTTGCACACTTGAAAAGTTGAAAAATAAAATTTTCTCTTTTGCACAGATGGAAACAGGAGAGGAAGCTGGAGAAGGACAAAAAAGCAGCAAATAAATCCAGCAAATCTCCATCTGTAGAAGAGGAAGTAGACTTGGATCAAGATGCCTACGATTTCAAGACTATTGAGAACATCTCAATATGGGGTTGCGAGTTTATGCCGACCATACGCGAAGGAATGAAATCGTGGAATAGAACCGTCCAGTACTGGCTAGCGATCAACATATACAAACGCTGCTACGGACCGCGTTACTTCAAGACCTTTATGACCATGGTTGTTAGCGCGTATTGGCACGGCCTATACCCGGGCTACTACCTAGCCTTCGTGTCAATTGTGATTGCCTTGTGGGCCGAGTCGAGTCTCGAAGTTATTGTGAGCGTCCTAGGGTCGTGTCTTCCCCCCAACTCACTCAGTTTCGTCCGCTGGATCATGAAGATGAGGGTCTTTGAATATTGCACTGTCGCCTTCCTTATTAAGGACCTCGATACGACCCTCAAGATATGGTCCACAGTACATTATATTATGCATTTAATTTGCTTCGTTATTATCGGCCTAGCTGTGTTATTACAGGTGTCGGGAATTTATCAGAAGCCGTATTCTGTTAAAAAAAAGACTCACGAGTAGATGCCAAAAATTTAATTGCGAAAGATTATATTCATCTGGCCAATGAGAATAGTCTAAATATCCTCTCCTCCCTTTATAAAAGTATTTTTCTTTTGGTTTACTTCTTCAAAACAATCAACTCGCATCGACACCTCTTTCCCAACTATAAAAGGAACACATTTTATTATTGATATTGTAATTTGATGAAAGAAAACCTCTGTATTAAAATCATTTTGTGTTCTCAATTCATAAAAGTTAATCGAGTTCTTTTAATAATCAATGCACCCTTTTTTCCACAGTGTATTTCCTGACAATCAGATCCGTAGAAAAATGGTCTCAAAAATCGCTGACTCGTACACAAATCGTTGGGACCTCGATGAGACGCGGGAGTCAGCGCAGAGTTCATACTTTCCCTGGATTATGGGGTCGTTCATTGTCAGCTCCTTGGTCCATCACGTGATCAGTCCTATGATATTCGGTCGCCTTCTGCCAGCCTACCGAAATCTCAGTTACAACAAACAGAGAGAGTGGGACTCGAGGTGAGTTTCCCCGAATTTGAAGTTGCCAGAAAATGTGAAAAAATTTAGTGAGGGGTATTATCACTCGAAACTGGTCCACTCGGGTCTACATGTATTCCATACTCTCATTTAATCGGTCGGATTATCTTCTGCACCCTATATAAGCCTAACCATCTCTCCTCTTGGCTCATCTTTACTCTATAAAGAGATAATACCCCAAAAATATAATTCATACGAGAGTTACACGAGAAACCTTTCCGTGGAGCATATTTCTTTGTGACAAAAAAATATTTCTTAGCACTGATTTGAGCTCTTTCGGAAAATGTTGAATTTTCAAAATCTTATTTTTCTTTCTTCGTGTTTGTTTATTTTCTAATTTTCTCAATCAATTTTGTGAAAATGCAAAAGACGAAAAATATATCTCCTCAAAAGTAGTCAGTTTCATAGGGCTAAAATTATAGATAAAATTTAGGGAAATTATCATGAGACAGGAATTTTTCCATTATTTTTTATAGGACATACCCTTAATTTTTCTTATGAGACATGGGAAAAATGTTAATTTCTATTATGACACAGTGGAGTAGAGGTTAATTATTATGTGACATAGGACACACTAATATATATTTTTATGGCACATTGTTATACACATTGTTATACACCTATACATCCTATTTTGTGTTATGTATAATGTACATGATAAATAATTAAATGATTTTCACCAGTTGATTAACATTCGGTGTCAAATGACACCTGTGACTGGGATGAATAAATTTTAGCGGCGTTTATTGTTATTTTATGTGTGTGTGTGATGATTAATACAATTTAGCCGTTTGACTAGAAGGCTAGAATTTCAATAAATCAATTAAACATATTGAGGGAATGTCCCTTTTGGTTTTTAGATTTAAATTTGATCATTTTACGTGATTATCGTTTAATTATCGGATCTTTACTCAATTCAATTTTTTAAGAAAAATAAATTTTCCGTATATACAAGTGCTATACATCAATCGAAAGCTCTTAATCTCATGAATAATATTAAGTTAACCTTATTTTTTTGTATGAAAAATTACCTTTTTTTTTTAACATTTCAAGAAAAATAATTGGTTTTTAATAATAAGCCCATTTTTTCTGCTAACTCAAACATGGATAATATGAAGTAGACTTTTATGAATAAAATTTTTATTTAAAAGAAATCATAAACATCACCAGTTCCGATGCAAACTGATATGTTTTCAGTGATAAATTTTATTTAAAATAATAATGCTGTATTGATGGTAACCATGGACAATCCACTAATATCCAGCTAGCAACGTTTTTTCTTAAAAGTTCAAAAAATTAAAAAGTTTTCTAAATCATTAAAATAGTCCTGAATTGGAGTGAATTGCATTTCATAGGGGTTTAACCTCTGCTGGTCCATATTCGGTAGATGAGAGTGGCTAATTTTTATTTCTGGACTTGGTTAAAAATGAGAAATCAGGTTCTTTTCTTAAATATTCGATCAATCAAATATCAGATCTTTCTTGATAAATGATTCACAGCGCAGCACATTTAACTTTCTTAGCTCAAGATAAACTATTCTCTACTCTGAAAAATCTGTAGAATTTTTCATAGAATGGCAATTAATAATAAATAACGAACTTCTCTCATTTTAATACGCAAAATAATGAAGCGTGCTTGTATATCAGCTTCTGTTTAAAAATTTATTTGCAATTTTATAATATTATTAGGATCATACAATGTCCTAAATGTATTCTTTTATATGTTAGCCTATTGACGAATCTTGGGTCAAAATGCATGAGTTTCTATCAAAAGTCTTAAATAGTAATTTCCAAAACCCGTTCTTAGAAGTGATTCAAGTGTTCACTCCAATTAATATTTATTTTTAGAACAATTACGTCATACTTTAAAACTAAATATAGTAACTTAGCTGTTATATTTTCCTGGAACGAACACTATATTGATAATTAATCTAACCATGTCAGCTACAATTATGTCTCTATGGTAGATCTATAACCAATGAGATCATATTAACATTTTGTAAACCCCATGACATGTATGTCAGAAATATCCCACCAAACACACAAGAGGAGCCTTTTCTGATATGGGTACACTCCAGGGCTATGCACAGGGCATCTTAAGACTTTTGCAAGGATTTTTTTCTTTTGAGATTCCTTAAAAATATCCATTTTTCATCACACGTGATAATCCGGTCGAGAAATGGAGATTCGTTATGTCTTCGAAGGGGATCCTCTTTGTCGTTTGATTATCAGTCCATTTGTGTGGTACCCAAAAATCTAACATATATACCACAAAGACTTGATATGGACAGAGATACGGTACTAATCGGACAACCGGGTTCCAGACCAACCTACTGTTTGTAATCTGAGATTTTCCTTCAGTAGGGTCTTTAAATGGTCATCGATCGACAACCACAGTCTTCCTGATTTCAAGGTTGAAACCTCCAGATGAGAAGACCATTTTATAAATAAAAAGAGCATAATATCACCAAAATTCAGCTTTGATATAACGTCACTCATTGCTAGTTAATTCGAAAATGAAAGGGATTGATGTGGAAAATATGTGAGAGTTGTGGCTTCAAAATGATACCTCATTTATGATTTCTTTCAATACAAATAAATGATGGGAGTCTTATAAAAGACGCAATTACTTTTCGAGTGACCTAATCTTTTTCAGTGAAATTAAAAGAGTTTATTGATTCTTAGTTTTAACACAATTTCAATTACGCAACGTGTTTCTCCGAATGAAATGACGAACTTTAGATAAATATCTATTCACTTGAAGTTGTACGGTTAGAAATGTTCGTTCCATCAGCCATAAAAATGTCTGTTCATCTTTTTCTAAATATCACACATGTTCACAATATATTTACCCCAATGGCCTCTTCGACTATATTCTATTGTCTGGTAACTAAATTGTAGTTTGCATTCATGTAACTCCTTGATTTAGCTCATAAAAGAAGTGTTTTTATCTTTGTTCAGATTTTAAACTCTCTTCGGGTTCACATTTAGGGATTACAATGGGGAGGGAGCCAAGACGAATCGGACCCACGACATATGAACAGTCATCTATTGGGAACAATTCTCTACGCCATTTGGTGTAGACTCCACAAAATGATGCCTTGTCGAGCTGGACGAACTAGTGACATTTATTACCAGTGAAGCAATTTATTTATAAAATGGAAAAGATAGGGTCCAGTGGTTAACATTGTGTAGTCGGCACGATAGGTACCTGGTTCTAATCCTGGCCAAGCCTCTCTCCTTGGTCATAATTGCACTGTCAATAAACAAAGACAATTCTCTCCCACTGGGTAGCTGTACCCCAATCAGAAAAATGACACTTCTTTCATTCGTTCCAAAGAAAAATGTAATTCTCCTGAGCACTTTTCATCATGAAGAAAGGCATGTGAATAATAAACCAGAAATTATTGATTTCTACAATAAAACAAAAGCGGGCGTTGATGTTGTCGATCAAATTATAGAGAATTATACTTATACGAAAGACTTTTAGATGGCCATAGGCTGTATTCTGCAAAATTTTAGAATTTTCTGTAAATCCTAATGCCGATATTGGGAGAAGAATATTCATTCGCAACGTATGTGAAATAATTA
>JJOG01002109.1:0-11958 GCA_000715275.1 Gyrodactylus salaris
ATCAAGGTCTTCAGATCTGCTACAAAATTATCACAATATTTAATCATGAGTACTGATTTAAAATGTTTATAGCTCATACATGAGCGATGCTCACATTTTTTATTTTGAGCGTGGAAAAAAAGTGTTCACAAATATAAGTTGACGAAAAGGCTGACTAACAAGGAAAACCTAGAATGCTTCTCATTGGTCGAGAAAAAAGGACCAATCAGAGCCTTCTAACCTAAAATCTCTCGCGTACTAGAAATAGTACGGTTAAATTATAGTCAACTATTTTTTAATTTAACAAGTCTGAATTAAACACGGAGAAAACTTGAAACCTCTTATAAATCAATTTAGGTTAAACCAACTATGGAAAAGCTACAACTCTAGAGAACGCTATAAGGTAATGATTAATGTTCAACATGAAAACGTACACATTAATACTCTTTGCACTATTAATGGCAGTCTGTCTAACCAACATACTGATCTGTTCTTCATCTCCACTGTCAACGTCATTATAAGCGATCCCTTCGAATACTTCATCATTCTCATTATTATTAGGATCGTGAACAGAGTCCAACTTGATCCGCTTATAGTCGCCTTCTTCGCAGTCCTCATCAATGTTCTCTCGTGACCTCTTGATGCTATACTTTTCCTCGGCCAGCACCTCTGGCTTATTAAAGTAGAGGTAATAGGACTCTATTGGCAGGAGACCATGACGATCGAGGGCATTTTCGTAATTACACGAGAAGGACAGTTGTACGTCATTGGTCTGGATGTCATCTAGTTCGGGTTCTGAGCACTTTTTAATCAACCCTGGGCCCTGACAACAACAGCAATTGTCGAAGCGGTTCATAGACAAGATGCCCTGATGCTTACAACAAAAGCCCTCTCCGTTGATTGTCGCACAGGTGGATGAGCACTTCTTACAGAAGCAACCTTCGTTTTCACTCTGCAGGGAATTATTGAAAGCGTCTGCTTTAAGTGAATGAGGCTTGACCTCCTCCAGAGTGTCGTCCAGTGGAGCTTCCTTCTTAATTACATCCAACTTCAAGTCAGTAGTAGAGTCCTCCATCCTTTCTGACTCAATGATGGGTTGTGGTGTCTCCTCAAAAGTCTTGTCATGAGGATCCTTGAGCTCTTCCAGTTGGTGCATCGATCTCAGTTCACCGTAGTGTTGAAGGTAGACTCGACATTCTTGACAGAGGAATTTCAATTGGCCGTTGAATTGCGTCTGATTGGACTTTCTGTTTTCTTGACCATCATTGTCTACTGAAAGAGAGAGAGAGAGAGAGAGCTCATATAAGAAAAATGTTCTTTATTCATTAAAATATGAGAATATAACTAATCGATACAAGATAATATTTACTTTCAACATGTAGACTTTAATACATTATTTTATTTCAAAGTGCAAAAATAAACAAAAAATGTGATGAATTATATATTAGAAATCTATGAAAGTATGAGATTTATAGCCGAAATACTTGAATGGTGGACTGAGAAAGAAAGTTCAGCTGATACAACTAAATTAGCAACGCCGGATATGGAATTATTGCGGAAAGAAAGAAAAAAGTGAAGTTTATTTGAGATTATTTTTCTAAAGAGTCTGTTTACTTTGATCAATTAATATTTTTAATTAACCCTTTAAGCCCCTTTTCTTATCGTTATTCATATATATATATACAAGGTCGTAAAACACATCAAGACACATAATTTTGAAGAAATGTTTGTAGACTATTTTCCCCATCTTACGTTGTAGAAGACTTGAAATTTGCACAAGTATGTAACTGTGTTTGAATTACAAGACATAATTATTCTAGTGTATTGATTGTATTCTATTGCGAGTAATTTTAATTTAAAAAACTTTGCAAATATTTACCCTGAAATCCGTAAGTCGAAGTAGAATACTTTATGGGCCTCATTAAAATGTTTCATGATTATTTCAGAGAAATGATGCAAGAAACAAAAATGCATAGCATATTATTGCATATTCTAATGAATTTCGATGAGAATCCCAAAAAGGGGATTTATCTTTTAGGGGAATAACATGATTATCCTTTCTAAGAAGCATCTTTAAATCTATTTGATTTCAAGGATTACTCTACGTAAGGAAACTAGGAAAAAATTGGATTTTCGGATAATATTTAAAAAGTATTATTATAGGTAGACTCTGTAAAAATGTCTTTTGTCTTATTTAAAAGTCACCTTTTTACTGTCAATAGGACCTTGGAAAACCGGAAAAAATAATGGTTTAGTAATTGATTGCGAATAAATTGAGAAGAAACAAAAGATGGCTGTCTTTGTGAAAAAATACTCATGAATATAAATGGTCCAACTGAGGACCGAGTCACTTGTAGAGACTTCTTTGATTCCTGTGAGCAGTTTTATCCTAGACTATTTCTCACAAAGCATTATTGTAGATAAATATTAACATCTTTATGATTATTTTTGCATTTTATTTGTCAACCTAATAATAATGGACTTTATGTACTTCCAAGCTAGCAAAATATTTAATTTTTGAAAATATCTACACTGAAAAGTGAGATGAAAGAAACGATAAATTGAATTTTGAATGAACAAAAATGCCAACAATAAGATGACAGATATTGTAAAAGTTTTTTATGGTTTTTAACATCAATAAAAACATGCGGGAATTAATCAAGGTTGGAATGCTTTAATAAGAAAGTATGCTCTAGTTGTTATCAATGACTCACCGGCATCATCAAATTTGGTCATCATCTTTGGCAATTCAATTTCTATTCGACAATTTCTACAAATCCTCGTTTTCCTCTCCAACACGGCCTCAGTCAATGGTTCACAGTGGGTCTGTTCGGGGGGCTTCTCGTCGTCAAGCTTTTCACTGTTGTTTTTAGCTTCAATCGTTCGGTCTAGCTCATCATCTAAAGGGGATGCATTTTTTAATTAATTGAATACTACAATGAACCTAACTGAGCCAAATTCTTAAGGATTCTAGGTCTATAAAATATTTCTTAGTTTAAAATATTGAAATGTGAGTAATGAAACTCACCAATATTCGCCTCTTCATTAGTCTTACAGGACCAAGTCTGTAGGGGATCGTTGGGGGACTTTTGTAGGTAGATTTTGACCGCGGGCTGAAAGTCCTCCTCTTTGTGAATTGAACTAGACTCAGAGGCGTTGTCGTCATTACAATGTTGGTTTTGTGACTTTTCCTGGTTTTCGTCGTCCCCATCAAGGTTCTCCTCTTCTTCTTCACTTTCATCCTCTTCGTCTTCTTCGCGGAGGACCTTATCTGGGAGGCCAGACCTCTCTCGAAGCATCGAGGCTAGTCGTTCTTTCACAAGCTGGCGATTCTCGTGGATTGCGATCCAGCCCTTGCGTTGTGCTAGAAAGAGAGATGGTCTTGTATTAGGAATGGGGCAAACAAAGACTCTTTTTCCAAAATACCAATTTAGCATTTGTAATTTGAACAAAATAGATTTTTACCTCAACAATCAATGAAGTGAGAGTGTTAAAATATGCATTGCCTGTTTAGAAAATGTAAACTGGTTGATAGTACGTTCAATTGAATGACTAATATGAAACAATTAGCAACAATAAATGCCAATAAAAGTAGTTTTAAAATATTTAATTAAAATACAAATATTCATTCGTCCAAAGCGAATGAGTCAGGGGCTGGGATGGATTTTTTCGGTATATAGAAATTTTTTATTTTTTACAAACTTTAAGAATATCCTTCTTTCAACTTGATCGGATAAAAATTATGCTTTCTAAAACTTGAGAGAAATGCAGTGCTTTTATTCCAAATATATTTTGTGCTTTTCAAAAAGTTGTAGAAAGCATTGAAATTAGAATATTCTTAAAGTTTGTTAAAAATAAAATATTTCCGTTTTCCGTAAAAAGGTTTTTGACGAATTGGTGCATGATACACTGAGATCAATCTTCACTGATGTGTTAAGAAGAAATCCATGTTTTTCGTGGTTAAATGTATTATGTGAAAATCAATTCCAAACATAATCTGATGAAAACAAACGCAGAGTACAGTAATTTGACGATCCAAGATATTTATTGATTAACTAAATGTGCAAATAGCGCATGGTATTACTAAGGGCGTTCAACCCTTGTAGTTACAGGACTTGTAAGGCTAAACGTTCACCAATAAAAATATATAGAAAACTAGCTTTTTTACGCAGTCAAAAAGTACCCATAAATGTGAAAACCGAATTATTAAGGATGAAATGACGACAAAAATTATGTATATTTGGGTCAACTTGTATATATTTACCTAGCAGTAATTTGGTGATAGACAATGAAAATATTTTTAAATCTAAAATTAAGAAAAAGTAATATTGATTTAATCAAATATTAGGTCAATTCTTCTTGAATAGGTGTTTACTCTTCAGGAAATAAAGTAATATTTTGAGTGAAATTAAGCCAAAAGACTCACCAACATTGACTCCCTTGACATTTCTAGTTGCCTCTGAGGAGCTGTTGGCCTTACCGGCTTTGCGGAACTTGGAGCTCTTTGAATAGCTCGTCTGTTGATTCTTCCTCCTCTTAGCAATGTCGATTGCTTGTGACGGCGGCAGGATTAACTCTGAGTTGCCGTTTTGTCCATTGGAATTATCGATGCCATTTGGGGGAAGACGCATTTGGAGTTGACTCTTGAGGTTTCCTTGTTGCATAATGCCGGCTTGAGTGTTCTTCTTCTTCCAATAATAGTAGAAGGCAACCAATTGCTTTACAGACTTTTCTGGTCCCGGGTACTTGGTGAAGGGTTCTGCTTTCGGTTTTAATGCCTCTGTCGAGACACACGACTCGGGCTCAACTCTCTTTTGGTCATTTGTTTCATTGTCAACTGTATTGACAAATAAGAATATAAATTTCCCATTTTTTGTGTTGAGATAAAGCTTTACTAATTAGTAGAATTCATTCATTCATTTGATGAGCTTTGTATAGACAGTTTCTCCTACACAATCTGTATTACTTTTTGAATGAATTAGAGTAGATATACTTTTAGATAGAAAGTATTTCTGAAAACTGACTGAATAAATAAATCCTGTCTATTTAGGATCAAAGAGTAAACTCTTGAATGTTCCACTCACTTTTATCCATGGCATCTTTAGAGTTGTTGTCTGAGCTATTTTCGAGTTTTGATAAGTCATCCTTAATAGAATTCAATCTCCGATAACCGCCACGTTTACCGGGCTTTGAGGCTCCACGGTTATCAACTGAGTCATCTTCATTAATTTGTGGATTTGGAATTTGATAGGATCCATCGAAGAAGTTCTTTTGAATAGCATGAAAGTCCTTGCCGTGAACAGACATGGCGTAGTAAAATAGACGAACTTGGTCTGCAGTCCAATTCTGAGGATAATCCTTGAGAATTGGATAAGGGTTAAGACTTGACTAGATCATAGATTAAATATAATTACAAGCATTTTTCTTGTTTTAATCACTACAATCACTCTGATGTGATTAATGGTCTATGATTGTTAAAAACAGGAAAGAGTCCATGTTTCATAAGTCTTTGTGTGAGAAATAATCTGTTCATATTGTTTCAAGAGTTTGTGTCTGCTCTTATTTCTATAAATTCAATCAGAGCAAGTTATTCTGATAAAAAGACAAATTTCTCTAGGTTAAGCTAGTACTTTTTATTATTATTTTTCTTGTTTATTTGAAGAAGGAGTCTACTCAAAAGTTAAATCATTGTAATAAAGAAGTTATAAGATACTCACGTCACACGGGACAGGTTCCTGAGAAATCACACGCAGAGCATGTTCAATGTCAAAGTTGCATCTGTATAATACATTATAAGCATGCTGGGTTGTGGCCGAGCTATTGGCAAGAACGAGGCCGTTCTCGGCTGATGACTCATCATCATTAGCGCCGCCAAATGACATGAATGCCACTATAGATCGTACAGCATCGAGAAATGTCTTTAATGAATCCTCTTCACATTCCATATCACTAGGTTTCCAGATGACCTCCTCCCATGAGAGGCGATCTTCTGTCTGATACTTTTCCGGGCAGTGTTCACAATGTGCCCGGCGGCTTTGTTTAATCATGAAATTTTCATAAGCCCTTTTCAAGAGTTTCTCATCACAATGAAACTCTTCCAGCCAGGGTTCACGTATCTCTGGTATCTCTGGCTGATGGGCACTCCCAATCTTAATAAATTTCACAATAAACTTCTTGATAATGGAATTGATCACGTGAATGCGGATGCAGAGATAACATTGAATTTGATAATAATAATAAGAAATTTGTTAACACAACATCAAAATACATGCAATCAAATGTGATCTTAAATAATTTCCTCAAGATTATTTCTCAACTGCGATAGAAAATGCAAGGGCTCCAAAAAGTAGCAATGAGAAATGTTATGCAACCAGAAGAATTGGCATATTCGCTCATGAACGTCAGGCTTTTAATCTGATATATTTCTTTGAACTCAATAAGTTAGAAATAAAAGTTTTAGGGAAAAATAAAATGTGCCCCAAGTTACGTGGCACAAATTAAGGCGCTAATTTTAAAGAAGAAAGTAAACTTTCGATGTAGGACATTCAAGTAAAAAATTGGCTACTTTTCCGGAGCCCTAGATAAGAAGACTATCTAGCACAAACTTATATTACATGTGATATTGAGAAAAAAACATGTAATAATTTAATTTTAATCTACAAATGGTTCTATTCTAACTCAAAAAGATATATTTCTCAATCATGCAAGAACGGCTCACCTTTGGTTCAGTTCTCGTGGAGCTAACCCTCTTTGTTTCAGGATCATAAGAGTAGACGTAGAAAAAAGTATCGGGTGGTAGGCCAGCCTTATTGTCAGGATCAGAGTCAAGAAGAGAGCTAGCCTTGGATAATTCGTTCAATTGAATGACCGTGCAAATGCCCTTTAGTTGATATGAAAATACATTTATCTGAAGGTCGGAAATGAAAAGTTCCCTCTTCATCAACTCTGGACTGGGCATTGAGAAGTCGTCATAATCTTGAGCCTCTTGATGTTCACGCTCGAGAAGCGATTCTTGTGCCTCTTCTGATATATCCCAACGTCTCCAGAAGCAACGAATTAAAAGAGAACACTTTTCTCGTCGTGAGAGTTTAATTTCTTCCACGAGGCCAATTGTGTAATATTCAAAGTCTGACTCTTGGAAGTAGACATAGTCCCCAACACGATATTCAATTTCATCAACGAGACAAAATTGTAGTTTGTCTTCGTTCAAATTTGAACTGGAACTATTGGATGTGAGAGCAGAACCCTTTCCTTTGCCACGATTACTCCTTCTTAATGGTAAGAGATCAGATGGATCAATTATTGTCTCTTGTTGTGGAGGCAGATCTTGTTGGGGAGATGGTTGTGAAAGATTCATTAGTTTTCTAAAATAATCATGTTAAATATCTCTAGACTATAAGTCCGCGATGATGAATTTAAAAGAGAAATTTCAAACAAAATTTACACAAAATTTCTCTTATTGTTTATATAAATTAATCTTTTGATTTATAAATGAATATGATTAAAAGGTTTTCCTCTAAAGTTGCGAGAAATCTTATCGAATCTGATCGCATATCTAATGCTGCAATTAGAATTTCTCCATGCTCCTTATCTCTTCCTCCCCTGACGATTCCCAAGGAATTGGATGATGCTGTCATAAGATATCTCAAGAATAATACTAAAACTGATCCTAAACTGCTGATGGAAAGGTCTCAAGTACTCAATGAACTTATCTGGAGACGAAAATGCATTTCTCAAGTAATAATAATTTCAGATAGTTGCCATGAAATTAAGATTAAATTTTAAAATTAATTTATTACATTTCTATTCATCATATGAATACTCTTACCAGGGCTGCAAAAAAAATTATTTCTTGGAATGTATTCTCTTCTTTTAACAAAAGTAATATCTAAATTGATGTCTACTTTCTAGCAAGACTTATGAAGAAAAAATGAGATGAAAACACTCTTAAAAAAATAAAAAAGGATCTTGGATCATATTAAAAAAGAAGCTTTCTATTCCTATCAAGGAATATAAGCCTTTCTTTAGAAATTCCTTTGATTTTTTAAGTGGAAAAGGGGAATTTTTATTTTAAAAAGTTCAAGCCTTCTTTTTTAATAGTTGATTAGAAATGTCATCGATACAAAATATTCGTATTTGAATATTGAAAAAAATATTCTTTTATATTTTCTTATTCCTTGCAATTATAATAATCTTATATAATATATTAATCTTAAATTGGGAAATTAATCTAATTGTGGCTTTTGTATAATTTTTCAAAACAATACTTCTTTTTAATAGAGAGAAGCAAAGCGTTACGATGAATCAGATAGTATAAATGACAATAATTTAACTAATAACTCAGACGATCACGTGGATAACCTACTCGTATCTATGAACTCTATCAGGTCGGTCAAAAAAGGATCAAGATCCCACAAGTTATTCACGGAAAAAAGTATCGTAAAGTGGAAAAACGTTGAGTAAGTTAATTGCCTTTTTGCAATCGTTACTCCTTAATTTACGGCCTAATTTAATGTATATTAGGGGTCATGGGAATATTTTAGATTCAAGATTATCTATTGGAAACGGCTATTTTCTGATAAACGAATTAGATCAGCATATATTATACATTGTATATAAACCCTGTATTACTTTCAGCTATCATGATGATCACATTTGCGAGACATACCTAGTAGGAAGAGTAGCGCCGAATTTCGCTGTAGGATGTCGCGTTTTGTATGAAATTCGCAAACGCCTACCAAGCTTCATTCCCAA
Organism: Gyrodactylus salaris; assembly: GCA_000715275.1. NCBI lineage: Eukaryota > Metazoa > Platyhelminthes > Monogenea > Gyrodactylidea > Gyrodactylidae > Gyrodactylus > Gyrodactylus salaris. The sequence continues at coordinate 8,734 of JJOG01002109.1, forward strand.
GAGCCTTTACGATTTCGGATCCGGAATCGGCTCTCTTACATGGGCTGCAAATACAGTTTGGCCACCTGGATGTATCAGAGAGCATTGTCTTGTTGATGGTAGCTCGAAAATGCTCAATCTCTCTGAAGAACTCTTAACCAATCCTTTAGAAGAACCCACTAATGCACTCACTCCAAATCATTTATACCCTGGGTTATATTTCAGACAATTCCTATCAAATGAAAATGCATCAGACGTGAGTTTTTATGATAAATAGACTATATTTCATAATTTTATCGAACAATATCCTCTTAATAATCAATTAGTCATTTTATGCTTCCTTATTTTGTGTTGAAATAAAATTTTACTACGTTTGAAGAATTCATTCATTTGATGAGCGTGGTATAGAACAAAATTCCTTACACAGTAGGGCAGGCCACTGCTTTTTGAAAAAAGTTTTTCCAGATCCTACAGTTTCGAGAAACATAGAGGATGCTGATAATAAAATGTCTTTAGATGATCACAATTATCTTTTAGTAAGGAACTACTTATAAGTTAAAAAAAATTCTGTTTTATATAAGGCTGTGATGAATCGTCCAACTTTTTTTCAACCATTGTTTACTTATGAGTAGTGCTTACCCATTAGATAATTGTGGTTATTTGAAGAATACTTTTATCGAATTCGTAGTCAGCATCCTCTATATTTTTGGATACTTTTTGGAACTAATCAAGCTTTCTTCACTACATCCAAGAAGTTTCGATATAAAACAAGATGGCGGATATGGTTTTTTTCTCACTCAAAATGAAGGTTGATAGAGTAAATTAGGAATTTGAAGAAAAAATATTTGTAACCCTAATGTTGAGTTTAGAAAGGTGTATTTTTTATTAAATCAATATTGACATTTACTCAAAATTGTAGAATAATCGATTCGATCTTGTTATTTCTGGCAACTCCTTATTGGATAACCCCGGAAAAGAGGAGAGAAGCAATATAGTCACCAATCTATGGCACAAGACAGACTCTTTCCTTGTTCTTATCGAGCAGGGCACCCGATCAGGGTTTCAAGCCCTACTCGAGGCACGCGATACTCTTGTAAGATCTACCAACTTTATTTGAAATTTACAAATAATTTACTTTCCTTTCTCTAGATTAATCTTGGCGATCCGGATTTTTCAATTTTCTCCCCAGTAAGTCTTAAATCAGAAAATAATAGCCAGGGCAACCAAAAATAAAACCTTATTCATAACCCAATAGCTGAGCGAATATAGAGATGTAATTATATTGGTCATAGAGATATTTTCCCTTCAAAATGTAATTCTTTTCTTTTAAATCTACAGTGTCCACATACATTCAACTGTGGAAAGGTCAGAGATCAATGCAACTTTATCCAGAAATATTTCAAATTAGAATTGACTCATGTAAGAATAAAAAGAATCTGATTGAATAATTGATTCGTTGAAGGTAGCCTAAAAATTTGAGATATACCCATTTTTCTATGAATTGTGAAAAATTTTATATGAATAATTTTACTGAATAAAATTCATCAATAAAGGAAAACAATGAACCAAATAATGAGCTGTACAGCCACATGATATTTACTAAAAGAAGCGGATTAAAAAGCGAAAAAAAACTGCCTAGAATTGTAAATTTCAAAACTGGCGAGAGCAAAGGTGGCAAGAATTTGGACATATGTCTACCTAGCGGAGAGGTGAAACGACAACTATTTGGCAAAAACAAAACAGATAATGGATTATTTAGATTCATAGAAAAAGCAAAAGCAGGAGACATATTACCAGAAGACATTGAATGAACTTTGGATATTCATTGATTGGAGCTGCAAGAATATTCTATAACTTTTGAAGAATAAAAAATTCGCAAGATTATACTGTAATAAATTATTTTAAAAAGAGCGTATATGTGTCGAAATATGAGATGGAGGAAGGAGGTTTTGAAGTTCTAGTCTTGTGGTGTAGGAGAGACAAGACGTGTAGTGTATTCGAGGTGGTAGGAATGTATTATGACAAGAGTAGAGGTTTATATACATAAAGCATGGGACAGTCACATACTAAGCATACTAAAACAGACTTTGGGCACTCGATTCTCATTGGTTGTTTCATACAAGGATTAGGAATGTCATATAGTTCTCAGTAGCGCACTTTCCCTGGCCCAGGAACTCTGTGGGACTGCATGAACATCCTCGAGAACGTTCTTCTCGAATTAGAGCTTCATCACTCGAATGTAGACCTCGGCCAATCCGTTTGATTGATGGTGACCTGGTGGAGTTCTAACGTGTCGTATGGCCATCATCCGCAGGAAGTCTTTGACGATTTCACTACAAAAATTGGAACCATTATCAGTTACTATAGTCAAAGGCTTACAAAATGATTTTATCATGCTATTCAAAGCACGAATCGTTTCGTTGGTGGTCTCCATCGGTTCTACGAATACCCAGCGAGATTGTGCATCATCGGCCACGAAGTAGATTTGTAGTTTGCTAGGTCGAGGTGGCCTCTTCCGAATTAGAGATTACTAGGGCCAATGCATTGAATGTATTTTTTTTCTATAGGGTGAATTTCTTCTCAAAAGCTTAAATATACTAAAGAAAACTTTGTTGGACCCTCCTAGGTTGACATGCAGGAAAACCTCTTTAAGATGGACAACTGTAAAGTATTTGGCGCCTTGCTAATATCTTTGATCGTGTGCAGGTTGTAAGAATCACGGTCTATGATCTTATTGAGCGTTGTTGAGTAATCCAAGCTCAGGCGGTTAGGAGGGTATAAACCAACCGGTTTGAAGATGGGAATAACCCGGTCGGGGAGAAGCTTTTCTCTCGCGATATCCTGGCGTACATTCAATCTTCATTGGCAGCCTTTTGCTTGATGAGAGCCCTGCATCTTGTTGCTTAGCCGACGCTAGAGACATGCCCAGATAGACCGTGATAGTGGTCGAGGGATTCGGAGGGTGAGCCATTACTATGGAACGAGCAGAGAGGAATATGAGCTCATATTCGATGAGAGAGCAATCTCAAGTAAGCGACGCGATCATGGAATATGAGATGGCGGAAGGAGGCCAAGTGCTAAGGTGGAGACTTTCTGGATTGAAAGTAATAAGAAGGAGTGTTATTAGTGGATGGATAGGGTTGTTGGCAAGGCATCCCCGATGGTCTAGCGGTTAGGATACCTGGCTTTCACCCAGGTGGCCGGGTTCGACTCCCGGTCGGGGAGAAGCTTTCTCTCGCGATATCC
>JJOG01002114.1:0-11850 GCA_000715275.1 Gyrodactylus salaris
CCATTAGTCAATCGGACAAGATTGAACAGCTTCAATTTCACTATCTTGGCTGTGTTTACCCTGGCCCAAGATCCTATAGATCCCGTCTGATGCTTGCCAATCTCATACCACTTTGGATTCGTAGACACGCATCGTTCATAGCCAACTACAACAGAATCTCCTCGAAGACCGAAGCTCTCTAACTCAATATACCTAAATATGTTGATGAAAATTCCACTCTCAGTTCGTGACAAGTTAAAGAACGAGACCAATATCAAAACGATCTCGAAAGCTCTACTATTGTATATAAATCCAAACATTTGCCCCCTCATAAACCAATTCCTGTCTAACAGACGATAGATTATAGTGCTATATATTTTTAAATATACTTCTTTCAAATCAAAATTGTAATACAAGGGACCAAAATAGTGTTTCCAAATGTTGAATGAATGAATAAATATAATACATTTTGTATTTTTATTATGATAAGCAAAACTCACGGGCTTGTGAGAGAGGTTCTGATTCTCGTTCAAGTCAATGGAATTAACCAGAAGAACTTCAGCGTCACTTTCATCATAGCTGAGAGAGCAGTCGTTATAAATGCTGCTTGAGCTAATCTTTATGAAGCAGTTTTTGGTTTTGAGGAGAGCTGCTTTAGTTATTGGCTCGAAGTCACTACGATAGGTGAAATAGAGACAACTCGAAAAGTCGTCTGAGAAATCTTCGAGTCTTTTAAGAGATTTATCAATTATTTCACATTTACTTTCAATATATCTCTTCCCGAGGAAGTAAACGATGGAGTCTAGATTGAAAGATGGCTTTATATCAACTGTCCAGCCGTACTTGACATGATTTATCACTGTCCTCAGAGTTCCTTGAATTCCAATGAGTATATCTGAGTTGCTCTCCTGCTCAGCGGACATTCCTTGAGAAAGAGAGGTTTCATTATTTTGTTCATGTGGAGAAGGATTGAGAGAAATTTGAAGTATTCAACTATTATACACTTTATATTATTGCAATGAATGATTTTAGTACAAATGTTTATTTCCTGGTACAATTGGAGATTCTAATAATCCTCTATCGATGAATTTGCAAGAGGGATCCGGTGTAGAGACATTCTTGAGATTGGCATATTGCTTCACAGTATTCACGAGAGACTAAATTTAAAACAAGCGTTAATTTATCATTGAGTCATTAGGGCTAGCGAATAGAATCGAAAATGGAGCAGAATGTGTTGAAAACAAGCCTAAATTAATCAATGAAATTAAATTAAGGAGTGTAATGTGTCGATTGAGTAAACTTTGCTGAGTTCTCCACGAGTTACTAGTTCATAGATAAGGTTTTGATTTTTCAAGCGTATTTTCAAAAGCGTCCTTATTTTCAAGTAGGTTTAAATCTCTGAATGGCTCCTTTTATTCTTGGATGCTATTCTAAGATTTTGGCGAAAAACATGAATAATACATTTCAAGTAGGCACATTTAACATTTTATTTAAAAGATGGTGTTTGTTTTCTATCCTGAGTCATATTTATATTCGTAAATATATTTTATAATGTCATAATGTAACTAGAAATTACCATGTTTTGCAATACTTTTTATTCCAAGAAAAAATTACAAAAAAGGTAGATAAGAAATCGTTCAAATTATTTTTTCTTTGCTAATGAATCTTTGCTAGAGATTTACTTTTTGGATCACTAATTGTAAAATATTACTTCAGAAGACTGAGTTCACTTTCTGCGCCCCAGAGTAGATCTCAAGTTTTATTTTCTTAGCTACTAGAGGATTATAAATATAGATACTTATGGAAATTACAGGGGGAGACAGACAAGAAGAGTTGAATTGATTTTTTAATTTCCTAAAGCTGTGCTTAAAAGTAGAAAACCATATAAAAAATATTTTAGGTAATACAAATAATAAAATCCCATGATAAAAAAACACAGCCTGTTGAAATATAGTAGACTTGTAAGCAAGAAATAAATCAAAGTAGTTACCTCAAAGCTTCTCGGCTCATAGATGGCAAGATAGGCAAGCATATTTCTGTTCAAGAGAATATTGCATTGGTTCAGTCCTTCTAGGAAGATGACCTTCTCAATCCCATGGTCCTGACAAGCTGTATCAATTCTCGATTCCCAGATGGACTTGTAAATAGTCTTCTTTGCCCATCTCTCCTTATTTGCAGTCTCCAATGCTTTGAAAACTTTCAAATGACCCAATTTATAGCACCTAGCAGCTCTTCCGCGAAAGAGCCAAGCGAATTGCATCCATTGGTTACGACCAAACCAAACATCGGATTTGGAAAAGGGAACTACTTTCCTCATTAATGAAATTGGACTGAATTTCATTCGAATATTTTTTTTATTTAAACAAATTCATTATAACTTGATAAAATTTCAGGTTAAAAATTTGAAATTACAAAAATAAATTTTAGCATGACCTCAACGGCAAAGACAGGACTTTTAGCGACTGGCCTGCTTTTCCTAGGCTATTGCGCATACTTTGACAGAAAAAGGCGCAGTCATCCCGACTTTAAGTTGAATCTTGCGTTGGCCAGGCGCGAGAGACGACAGAGAGATTTACAACAAAGTGAAATTACTCTCCCAAACTTTAAAGACCCTGAATCAGCCCAAGAGTTCTTCATGAAACAGCTCCAACTTGGAGAGACTAAGACTGGCATGGGTGCTATTGAGGAGGGCGTTAGACACTTTGCTTACGCTGTCTCTGTTTGTGGAAGTCCTTCTAATCTCCTTTCTATCCTCCAGCAGTCAATTCATCCTGCAGCCTTTAATCTTCTCATTGAAATACTCCCTGAAGTTAAGAAGAAGGTTCAAATTGCAATGATTAGCGGGGAGATGAGTAGAGAAATTGAAGAAGAATTAGAATAAACTCTTTTTTAATACATTTTTTTCTTAGAAAAATATTTTCTCATTAATCCATGTTAAAAAAAAATATTTCTTTTAGAAAATCTCGATATTTCAGCCATGGGTATTGATCTGGCTCTACACTGTCCTAATCCGTGGCCAATTTCAAGCATTCGAATCTCAAAATAAAACCGACCAAGTAAAATCTCCTGATGCTCCAGTACAGTATCATAAAGAGATTCACAAAATTCTCGTGAGGACCATAGTGAACAAGATTGATGAGTCCGTTTTTTCAGAAGGAATTCGCTTCAACTTTAACATAACCAAGGAGGAATTTCTTAAATTGAGAACCTATGCCAATTCCAAGACGAGCAAGATCTTCCCAGAAACGATAAACATTCTCTTTGAGAATTCATTGCAGCTGAATGAACCTCAAGTCTCTTACGACATCAATGATTCCTTCGATGGGGAATATGTCTCAGAGTTGCTATACTATTTTGGCATTCTCTTGTGTATTTTAATTGCAGCACATTCACTGTATCGTAGACCAGTCTCATCTGTGATTATTTTCATTATTGTCCTAATTGTCGTACAGAAGGGCTCAACTCGATATCAGGAGATTATGAATGAAAGAATTGCTCTCTCTCAAAAGTATCCCGACCTCCCTGATTCTTGTCGACCGGAGAAGAGCTACTATTTCTATGAAAAAATGTTATATTCCGAGAAAAAAGAGGAGAGGGCTTGCAAAGACTACTTTAACAGGATTGGGAAACATCCCTTCTTCGATATAAGCATTGCAGGTATTTTTTATGACATCATTTCAGAGGTTTTCATCCATTTCGCCGAAACCTTTGGCAAATCAATTGGAATATTCTATCAGAATGCTTCGGATTACACCAACATTTTTATTATGTCTGCACTTATCTTGATTTTTGCAATTTCATTTGGAATTCTATATCGTTTCCTATGCATTAACAACACTCAAAAGATTAAAAAGAAGAGACAGCCAAGGAAAACCATAGAGAATGGTGATACAATGTTCCTGGAATAGAGGAGAAAAAATTAAATGAGATAGAATTAATTTATTTTTGACAAAATTTGTGACAATAAATGCTAAATAAAGGCAAAAAAAATATTTTTGAAAGCCTTTGATAGATCAACTTTCATGAGAATAAGAAGAATTAATTTACAACTAGTTACTTCTTCGCGACTAATTATTCTTGTTAGATGAGCAGAAATATCAATTACTTATTGCCAATAAGATGAGCTTAAAATTTATGGCCATTAAAATTTCATTTCTCATATATAATCTACATTATAGTAATATTCAGATCGGGTTTTACTAGCCAAATTCTGGCTGTTATAGTTCATTATAAAAAAAATCAAAAATGCAACATGAAAAACTAAGCAAGAGACAATAAATGAGTTTTGTTTTACTAAATTTTGTTAAAATAATTAGAACCAATTGCATTGCGTTTTTTGTAGGTCGGATTTATACCGCGATCTTTATTTAAGTTTCGAAACAGTATGTCATTCCAAACTCCTATTTATGTCTATTTTATGAATATATCATGCTAGTGAGCCTATCGGGACTATCAACGATGCTATAATCTAGACATGGTAGTTAATAAAGCTCATAATAAAAGCATAAATTCAAATAAATTTACCAACTCATAAAGTTTCTCTTTTTAGGTTATTCTGCTGTCCACAACTGATGAAATACTGATAATGCTTACTAGGTGAGTTACTTAAATCCTTTTGAATCTTTAAATTCCTTTATTTCAATCATTCTTCAAGGAATAAAGGAAAAAGTGCCACAGAACTCAATACACGGCTAAGTCGAACTAATAGTGAAAAGAAAGCAATAAAAGAGGAAGACGAGACTACCAGCAATATGGACGATGAAGCAGTTGAATCCCCACTCGATCTATTGGCAAAAGAGTGCTTAGAGGAAGATAACAAGTCAACAACCAGTTCCATGAATGAACTTACACCGAAAATGGAGCATTTCGAAAAGTTTACCTGCAACGATAGTATTCTCAAGGGTATTCTGGAATTCGTTAGCGACTGCGGTACTCTACCAACGCCAACCAAGAGAAATGCCGTTAAGAAGAAGGAAGGGAACGTCACCTGCAGTACAAAGATTGCCAGCATTGTAGATTCTCTTTGGAATGAGGTGAATATTAATGCAGAATTGGATGAGAAGGATGACCTCTTGGCATCTTCGAATCTCGTCAGGCCGGGAATATTTGACATTCTGAGAAAGAGACGACAGATTGAGAACAAGTTGACATGTAGAAGTGTAGCTGGAAGACTCCGACCAAATCCTAAGCCTAGAAAGTACTCTGATATGGTGGATGATGAAGTCAACAGAAATTTGGATGTTAAGCCGAAAAGAAACGACATGAACCCCTTCTCCAAGATGGCATCAAAGAAGATTAACGAAAACTTTGAAAATAACCTTTCTGATCAGGATGGAAATTGCTTCTCAGAAAACTCATCCGACACCAATAACAATGACAAAGAGGGTGGCACGCGTAGAAGCAAGCGTCGCATAGATATGAAGCAGCATATTGAGTGGAAGTTTTGTTATGAAAACAAGGAGGATTCTGTTACCGAGAAGAAGGTCAAGTCGAGAATAATCAAGATAGGCAAAGAAAACTTCATTGCTAGTGGGGACGAAGAGTTCCCATTACCGAATCGCTTCAACATTGGTCACAAGAGTCCACCGCCAATGCGAGTGGCCGCATCTAGGAAGCGAAACCTCGCCACTCCCAATAGAAGGCATATGAACGCTTTTAGTCGAAAGCTCGTCCTCTCCGACGACGAGGAGGGCTATGAGAATAACCACCGTGATGAAAAGGTCCAAAAGGTCTGGGGCTTCAAGTATTCCAAGGCCTACGATCAATACACCTCAAGTGACTCGGAAGGAGAGATGAATAACGGAAAAGTGAAGAAACCCTCTCGTGATGGAATGAACAAGGTGCGCAGGGAGAAGTTGTCCGGCCTGAGCATGTTTGAGAAGTTGATTCTCGGCCTCAAATGCTCCGTGTACATTGGGAATAAGGAGGCCTGCATTAAGGAGTTGGACATGAGGGATTATCAGACCATCTCCAAGAGAATTGAAAAGACCAACTTTATTCTCAAGAGCGTCTCCATTGGTAGTAACCACGGTAATGAGAACCTCTACAATATCATCATAACACACCCCAAAATAAAGCCTTGCATGAACTACAAGAAGGAGCCCAACGCTGGCGACGTCCGGTCTCAGGCGGCCAAGGCAAAGTCTCGCGGTATGACCAAGGGGACATTTTCCAAGTGCGACTTCAAGTGCAAGTCTGAAGATGAATTTAGGCCTAAGAGTTCCTTCTATCGTACCCTGGAATTGGATAAGCTCGATGAAAAGACCTACTCGGACTCAGCCATTTACGATGAGAACCAGAAGAAGGTGCGCGCTTTCACCTCAAAGGTCGTTCGTAGGAGTAACTTGGAAAGGCATCGGAAACTGGCAGCGATTCGTGCGCCTGTTAAAAAGAAAGTTAAGAGCTCTGTTCACTACCAGCAGAGGGAGAATTCTCCAGATTCCGATCCTGATCTAGGCTATGGTGGTTTCCATCAATCTCTCTATGATAAAAAGAGAAAGAACTCTGACAATAGGCGACCGGGTCTTAATAAAATGGCTCGCCTCTCGCCGAGTCATCAACAAGACCCCATAGAACCGATTAACGCTGGGTTGTTGGACCAACAAAAGCCTGTCAATTTTCCAAATTCTGAGACAAGTTCAGTTGCTGGAAGCTTGAACGGCCTCAATCCAGCCTCCATGGCCCCCTTCCGCCGGCATAGCCCGAAGAAGTTGATTCGTAAAGTCTACACTGGCACAAGCACTGTTCCCAAGATTCTCAATCGAAAGCGTCCAGGTCCCATGTCCTCCATGGTCAGTAAGCAGAGGGAAAATCTTTCATCAGCTAGTCAAGCCAAATCCCAAGATGTCCTCCAAGAGGCTGGCACTGTCTCCAGTGATGTCAATAATCATACTTCGAGTAACTTCCAGCCTGAAGCATCTAGCGCAAATCATTCCAATTACCCGTCCGTTGAAAATGAGGCATCCGACTCTCTCTCAGAGGCATCGTCTCTCTCGCAACCTCTTATCAAAAATGTAAGTCATTCATCAATAGATTCGTGTTTTTATTTATTATTTTTGAATTTGAATATTCTTTTCTCAAAATTACTAATTAAAGTTTGAGAAAGTTTCAATGGCAATTTACTTTTGATTTGAAGATAATTATCTCTAGTCTATGCCAATTTTTAATTTTATGTTGTTTTAGGATTTTTGTTAAACACACTCGCAACTTTTATCATGGTCAATTAGAATCTCTCTTTAAAATTGTGATTTTTAACTGTAAGAAAATTTCATTGAGAAATATTTTTTAACTACTGCAAATGTTGGTTTGCTTTTCAAAAATACAATTTTATCGTGAAATTCTTACATTAAAAAATATTCCTGATGCAAGATCAATTCTGAAAAATTTGTAGAATTCCAAAATATTTAACGATAGCAGTCGAGAAGTAATGAAGTAAAAATAGTATCCGAGATGCCCCAATTATTAGAACTAAACATTTTCAATGCTCAACAGTACTGAAATTCCTGATAGAATTTGTTAGATAAGTTGGATCTAAATTTCTGAGAAAGTTTGAAAGTTCATTTAGAAATTGTTAGAATGAGGTTTATTTATTCTCCAAAATTTGAAAAGAGAAAAAAAAATTTCAATCAAACATTTCTGCATTCTAATTGATTATTTTTATTCATTCGATTATTTTAGGTACAAGAAAATAATAGTGTTGTTAACACTAATAGCTACCAATCCAACAACACTGCTAATAATAATAGTACAGCTAACAAATGTATTATTTCTATAACAAATAATGCTGAAAACCGACCAAGCACTCCAAGTCTGATGACTCATCAGCTGGTCAACCATAATGATCTCATCTATGAGTCATCCTCACCATCAAGTCTAACGATGCAGAGTGAAGTAAACCATGATCTTAACCCTGCAACATCGCTCTCTGCTAGTCAACTACTCAAGATGAAACGTGTTCAACCCTCCTCACCGAGTATCCCCATGGACGTCACTCCACAAATGACATCTATCGGTAATTATATAATTTAGTCTTGACAACTTCAATAACCACGAATAGTCATTAAATTAAAAGCCGTTTTAAATTGCTATAAACCCTTTTTTGAGAGGAACGTCTAGGTTTTGTCACAATGTTGAATTTGGTCTTGTCTAATCTCGATTTTTATTTTCCCACTCTCTAAACCCTAAGTTTACTATAAAATTGAATAAAACATGTCTTTTTACCCTTATCAGAGAAATATAATTTTTTCCTCTGGGCTTGTCATCAGTGATGAGTCATCACCAATAAGGTTATTCTCCCTTAAATTTATATTCGATCCCAATTTTTTTAATTCTATTTGTCTTTTCAAAATTTACTAAATATCCCGACATGGGAGGAATTCACTAGAAAAACTTGAAATAAAATTTCTGTCATTTCAACGTTTTCATAAATAACGTTCAAATTATTTCAGCCATTCCCGTGAGTCAGTCACAACCAGTGCCGTCATCAAATCTGGTGATTAGCACAGTGAAAACGAGTCCACAAATGGGTCTGCTCAATACCACAAATAGTTCACGCTCAATGCTACCCAGATCAAATGTAAGTTTTCAAATTCGAATAAATTGAGACGCAACCATTTTTGAGGTTGTCATAATTATTCAAAGAGAGTTCCAAAAAGAGTAGATGGTTTTACCGAGAGATTGCAATTCAGCCTTCTAAATACTAACCCTTTCTTTCTTCCCCCAGGGCTATAATGAAAACGGTGATGGTGGATATTATGAAGGCAATGTCTACAATAAATCCTCAAATCAAGAGGAAATGATGATTGACCAGGAGATTTCTCATCCCACAACCACTCGCACTAGTGTCGGCTATAACCAGACAAAGGTCATACTGAGTAATCCAGCAAATAGTGTATTTATCAAGACTTTTAACAATGGCAGCAGTCAAGGTAAGTCGCTTTTAAAATCATTCAGAATTTGAGTTTTAAAATAAATCTTTCCCACACTATTCTACAAATAAGAATTTATCGTGAAATTGAGAGTCGAAAGGTATCGAAAATTAGGCTCAATAATTTACAATATTGTTTTGTTTTATTGAATGAGAAATAATTAACCCTACCGAACCGGTACAAATGCCGAGACTATTTATTAGAAAAATAGAATCTCGACTATTTCATGATTGGACTGTAGGAATTGGTAGTAATTAGATTCCATGATCCTAGATTAATAGTCTATGTTTCTTGTCTTATTTTCAAGTATCCTCACAACGAAAGACATCATTTCTGATTTTAAATTTCTTCAATTCTCAGCTTAAAATTACTTTGCATGAAATGTCGCAAATCCTCTGTTCAAAAATATTGCTTAAATTCTGAAAATATTGATTCAAAAATTTCGTAGTTCAAAATATAATATTTGGGTAGCCCTAATTATGAGGGTCAAGCAAAGACCTTTTCGAGATTTTTAAGGATGATTGGAAAAAAGTCAATTGGTCAAACAAAATCTTATATCATAACTCGGACTACAAGCATCATTTACTGAATAAAATAAAAAATACTCCCCCTTACAATATTTGTACGGTTATTGCACAGTAAATGATGCATTGTGCATATTTTGAATGTGCGTACGTATGAAAGGCCTACATAAATGAAATAGTGAATTATTTTAATTTCCAACTTTTCAGAGATTACTTTTATCTAAGAGCACTACTATTGTATTTCTAAAAAGGAGACACAGAAACGGTGTCTTTGTTTATAAAAATACAAGTTTGTTTATCGATGCAATGTCTGATCTTATGTGTGAACGAGGAATATTTAACTTGATATTCAGGGTTATCACCTAAAATTACTCAAATTGTATTTAAAACTTCAACCATTTAATTATATACATTTAGACTGAAAAATCAGAAGAAAATCCCATAGAATGTTTCATTCCGGTTTTTTTCTGATTTCATTACGAGTTTTTCATCTCACTTTAGGGACAGCTAGTAGTTTTTAAAATTCTACTCTAGGGTCTAATTTTTTGGAATCTTAACAATTGAAAATCGAAATCATATTCATTTTTTAGGTCACCAAAAGTATCTACCAACAAAGCCATACGAATCCGCCTCCCGTCCTTCATTGACCACCTCCAAAAGTGCTTCCAGCCTCAACTCTATCCAACCGGAAATGCCGTCTCTCGCCATGAACAGCTCCCTCACCGATTCCACAGCCTCTAATCAGGCCAACAGCCAGCGTAATCTCGTGCACAAGGTACACTCCTTCCGGAAGATTCTACCCAAATCCATCAGCGACGTCAACTCATTCAACAAGGTGGTCATTAATCACACAGACCACCACAAAAATGATGTGAGTGCAATCTCTCTTTCTCGGTCAGATGTGCAACTCTCTGCAGAATTTAGCTTCTTTTTGTCATTTGAGATTAATCGATAATCAAAGCATTTCATCAATCGATATTTTAGATTTTCAAGAATCGTGATTATTTTAATATTGCGCACATTCATCATTTCCTCTGCTGTTGAGGATTCACCTCACAAGCCTAGTGGAACTAATTTGCAATAAAATTAGCCAAGATTATCATATTTTCAAAAACCGTCGTAATTTTCGTGACTTTTTAATGCACTTTTCTCCAGACTTTTCTTTTGAGATTTTCTCAATTTTCAAAGCACTAAACTATTAAAGTGTTGGCAACCTTGAGTTGCAAAAAATGCCTTCTCTCTTTTTATCACTGTCTTGGTATTACTCAGTGGATTGTCATCGATTTAAATGTCTTGACTACCTTCTTTATAAAAAAAGTCTTCTCATGTCATGGTAATTATTATTCTTTTGAACTGTTTTCAACACAGTTCATCGATAGTATATTTCAAGTTTTCTATATATATTTACTCAATGAATTCTCTTCCGACTGTCAGTAGTAGTAAAATACTTTGAATTAATAATCTTTTACAAATTCATTCATTAATGATTGATTTCACACACGTCTTTTAACATCTCGATGAGAGTCTTTTAATGAACAATTTTTGTCTCTTTCTTTCAAGATTTTCTCATCGACAACAAATCCATTGACGAGTGTCATTAACCACTCCTCGTCAACGAATCACCAGGCCAAGGTCCTGAAGAGCCTCCTAGAAAGTAATCAGCCTCAAAAGACTTTTCCAAACAACCCATCGAGTATTCTCAAGATTAATAACCAGCCCAGTATTAGCAACGGTGGCATCATTGGAAAGATTGGCCCGAACGGGCAGGTGATAAATCAGCATAATCAAAACTCCCAGCTAAATGTAAGCGGAATTAATTTTGAATCTGTGAATGAATTTTGATTGGTAAACCTCCCGTTTACAATTCATTCCTAAACTTTTGTATTTCTTCAATATATTTTAGCTTTAATATTTTATAGTATGTTTTTGACTGCTATTTATAGAATATTTGAGTCTTTTCGGTCGATAATCACTAGGGCGACCAAATAAGACACCAGATTGAGTCAAAAATAGGCAGTCAAGATGAAAATAAGTGACATTTATATAAAAAATGTGAATAAATGCTTGAATTATTGATGAATTATTACAGTTTTAATCAAATTTCAAACAACAACACCACAAAGACCATTGTAGTGAGTCATTTTACGTGATGAGAATCTTTTATCAGCAAAAGGCTTTCTAACAGGCTTTAGAATCTTTTTAAGAAAATGCCTATCCAGCCTGACAATGAGGCTATCAATGAGAAATCAACTATACAAGCCTTTGTTTTCCTTACACTAAATATATTAGTTTATGCTTAAAGTACGGGATTGAAATTAGGCAAAATAAGTCATGAAATAAAAGAAATACATTTGTAACTTTTTTAGACTTGGCACTAGAACTTTTTTTCTTGGTTTCAGCTTGTAACAAATTGGCTTGTA
>JJOG01002119.1:0-13060 GCA_000715275.1 Gyrodactylus salaris
GCAAGTTCAAATTAATTTGAATACGATTTTCATACACAAATTATTTTGGCCTGTTTCCAACACCTAGAATAAATATTTAATACACAGTTCATCGTGAAATCATGTCTAGATTACGATTTTGCGCCATTCAAAAGAGGTAAAATCATAAAGCAGTGCCCTAGTGTACACTTTACAGTAAAAGAGCTTCTAGTTTTCATTCTGTACAAGCTATCGTCGAAAATAAGATCAGTACACATTAGCATTGGGCGGGTTAGGGTTTTTCCTCGGATACTCCATGAAGGAGCATGATTAAATCCACCATTTTTGTGCAATTTCAATCTAAGCAGAATAATTATTCTAATTTAAGATTATAATCTCTCAATGTAGGAAATATTTCTCGTTTAACTTGAACAGTTCTTGAGAAAATTATGAATGAATTTTGACAGTAAACATATTACAATTTAAAACTTATTCAAATTCATTCAACACAATTTCTTGTGGAGAATAGAAATGTGCATTTGGATAAAGAATCAAGATTAGATTATCAGAATCAAAAAATTCTGGATTTAATCATGTTCCTTCACGTAGTATCCAAGGAAAAAACTAACCCGCACAATTCAAAATGCACTGAATCTTTGTTTCAACATTGACTTGTTAGGAATGAAAACGAGAAGCTCTTATAGACAAAGGCATGAATCAAGAGACAATAATTATAGATTATAATCTACATGGGAGCACTCAATTGCCATATATTTCCAATTATTAATTTTAAAATCAAGCATTTTGATAAAAAAATGGTCAAAACCTAGAGAGAATATCTTTTTGTAAAAGCGATACATTGAAATTACTTTCGATTGAGTTTTGACGTTCGAGACATTGCACATTCTTTGAAACTCAAAATGTAATTTATCAAAAATGTATAGTGATTCTACCTTTTAAAATATACCAACTGTATTACATTATACAATATACTCTGTAATCAATAGAGCATTAAGTAGGCCCTAATGTCCCCGCAAGTTTGATGCCTCTACACATGCTAGATGAAATTTAAATAACCTTCTGAGGAGGGATGGAGTAGAGGATTCTTCCTCAATTTCTATAATTATTTCATAGGTTCGATTCCGGTATCTTCCCTCCTCGAGACGATTTTACTTTGTAAATAGTTTCAAACCTTACTTCCCCATTATAACCCCTCATGTGAATTGGAAGAGAGTTAGTCATCGGCTATGAAACTCAATTTGTTTTAAATAAATGCTTACATTATGCACTCGTTCGAAGAAATTTCTCCCGGTATCCTAGGAATTATGTTAGGAGGGTTATTTATCTCTGATATTATAATTCAAAAATATCTGTAGAGAGAGAAATAGCAAATAATTTTCTAAATGGAAGTAAATATGTAAAAACATCATTTTGTTGCCCAAAAGAATCGCATGTTTACTGCATATTATACTCTAATAATCACAGAATAATCAAAATTATCTTTCATTGACATTTTCGCCCAAATTCAAGTTGATGAGAGAATAATTGGGCGTTTCGAAATAGATGAGCACTCAATATCAAATCTCAGATGAAAGGAATTACTATGATCTCGTGTATTATATAATGAAAGCTGTATTTGCAATGTTACTCAACCACCCGAGTATTATGTCATAGTTCCAATGATGTGTATTTAACCTAGATATTTGCTCTTTTGTCGAAAGCAGGTGAACTCATACTTTGAGCTTTTTCATCTGTTTTAAAGACAACATTTCTTTTGTTGACTTTTTTCATAAATCTCTGGTATTAATGAGTAACTTTCAGCACACAGCTTAGTACCCGATTTGAACTCAGCTTTCATGATTTATTAAAACATTATATTTCTCTATAAATTACATTTTTCGAACCAAGAGAGCAAATGCAACAATCTTTGTTGTCAAACTGCTAGTTTCTAGGGAATTTCTGATTGAGAACAATTTTTCAAAAAATACTATCCAGATCACAGATTTTCTACAGAGGGTGCTGAATACAATGTCTTCAACAATTATTTTTGGATAAGCACTACTCATAAATATAAATAAAAGTTAATTGTTGTATTCAGGGACAATCGATTGGGCGAAAAAGGTGATTCATTCCAGCTCTATTCAAAATAGATTTTCTACTTGTGATTGAGTAATTATTATCCAAAAGCTATTTGAGATGACCCAATGAATTTAATCAACGAATTCGTATTCAGCATGCTTGATGAAGCTGCAAAATCTCGATAAACTTTTTTTTCAAAAAGCAGTGGTCTAGTAATGAAGCTGATAATTTAACAAGAGAATTTTTAAATCATTTTTAGAATCATGAAACCAAGAATTCTAGGTAGACTAGTACTCAAAGATGCTATAATCTATCATAGTTTTAATTTAACGGTCATCTCCAAATTAGTCCTTGGAAACGAAATCAATACCAACGATCCTAAATATTAATATCATTTTCTCCTTGTCCAATATCACATAGTCAGACAAAGTACACAATTCTGTCTAGATTCCATTATATCGTGGGAGCCAATGAAATTTCTTCTTTGAAATATTCATCCTTTGAGAGTTTCACAATTTTTCAGTTAGCCCTCCACATGAAAGATGATGGTTATTTAAGGTTATTTAAAGGTTTAATGTCTCTAGATTTATTAGAGATTCATATGCTTAAGAAAAAGAATTTTTATCAATCAGATCTAATGAGATCACAATGAATTCTTCTCTTGTCTAGGAATCCACAAATCAAATGCATTCAGACTAATAAATTACGATTACTTGTAGAGATTATTTAAATTTTTTGTGACTTTTCTCTATCGATTTATTATGAGCTGATTTCCAAATCCGTATTGGATTATTTATTTATTTATTTATAAATGTCGCAAAAAAATGTAAGCTTTTTCTTAGAAATATAGGATTTTTTTAAAATGGTCAATTTCGATTTTCCACTCAAAGAGGAAAATTAATTGTTGGCCTCATCACCGCTAGTCACATCAATTACAATATGAAAATTATAATTTTTGAGTAAATTCACGCTATTCCCTACGGAATGCATGCCTCTAATTCAGATTCATACTGTATCATCTGAAATGAACACAAAAGGATAGTACGTAATAAGTTTACATTTCCACTCAGAAATTAAAAATTGCAAAAGGGTTGCACGGTCTTGAAAAGTACCCTTGAACAACAACAAGACAATAATGAAAATATAAAAATTGCATCTGTTAGCCCTATCTGTTTAGATGTAAAATACATGTTAAGCACATTGTGTATTTATATAGACTTTGATCGCATGTGAGATAAAAAGAGACTAGAATACATTGAGCAACTAACTGATTTTGATAAATACTTTGAGAAGTAACTGATTTTTTTGTATCACATGTTCATCATGAGTTTACAGTGTTAACAAATCGATAATTACTCTCTTAGCTAATCAAAGTGTAAAAAATTAATAAATTTTACCATAAAAACATTCCTTTTTTTTCTAATCTCTTCAAGTTAATTTAAATGATCTTCCAACCAAAGGTAGAAATTATCCTAATCCACTTTTGAATGATTGAAAAGAAAGAACACAACACTGTTTAGAATAAGTCAATATTTTGTATGCAATGCCATACTGAAATTATTATGATATTTTCGCTCAACGCCTGCTATCGTAAAATATTTTTACATCGAAAAAATTATTTTTGATCAATAAAAATTCTTAAAAAAACATTTTTAAAACGGAAAATATTTGGAATTATATCTGTATCTGGATAGTAAAATCATGAGAAGCTCATGAATCATATTCCTCTTGCATTATGAATTCATTAAAATATGAAAGTTAATAAAGCATATTCCGCACAGACCCTAGCGTTAATCTGTACTGTGTGAATAAGGAACAGTATTCATGTCATACGAGGATTTTGCTTGAAGTTTTATTGTTTCCTTATTGAAAATGACACTTTTTTTTACCTAATTTCACGTGAATGGGCATTAGACATGAAATAGGCAAAAATAGGTCATCACATGGGGGCACTTCTACGAACTTGGAGTCGAATTTTAAGAGTGTCTGAGAGCTTACTAACAACATGACAATTTAAAAAAAGCATCTGGTAGCCCTAGTGATTGTTTTTCTGGTATTTTCAATGGGTTGTACAATAAGCTCTACCCCTCATATAGAAAGTGATGTAGGTCTACATTTTTTCGATAAAAAAATTTTAATTTGAGAAAATGCAAAAATCCTTATTTTTATTTCCTCGATAATTGAAAAAATAAATAAGAAAAGTACTCACTTCACATGCCACTCAACATGAGAGCCTGTTTGGATTGTCTTTAATGCGTTTGTCTTGGTGTCAAAAGGAATAAAAAGGTCATCTTTAAATGTATCTCCAACATCTGAATATTCATACGGCAAGATGAAGTAATATGTATTTCTATGGGACTTTTCGTCATTTAGCCTATCCTCAGCTATCCAGGTTGTGTAAATCTTTTCCATTGGAATCGATACGTACATGGCAGCGAGGCTGTCCGATTCTGAAGGTTCTTGGGAGTTTTCTGTAAAGATTGAATTAGCTTAGTCATTGATAATTATCAAAAATTATAATTTTTCACTCGATTTTGATTGGCTTAAATTTGAAATATGTAATTAGATGTGCATGAGTAGGCACATTCTTATTTTCTGTGAAAATTAATTCATTCAAAACTATTCGTAGTATTTCTCGTCCTTTTACTTCATGTGGAAAGTTGGGATGATCAATCTATTGAGATTATAGAATTTATCGATCAGTAGTACTCTTGATTAGATTCTTAATTCATTGAGAATTTTTTTTTCTCTTCTTTAACCTGACTCTTTTTCTTCTATTAATGTTTACTTGTTTAGTAGGAAGGAAGCAACAAACTTTATTCCAAATACGTCCCGTGTCCACTAAGAAGGATAAAAAATGTTAACTTTTTTAGTGCGAATTTTAATCAATTATTGTTCTTTTTCAACTTTTGAGAAATCAATAAAAGTTAAATTTTATCCCGCATTTAAAGAAATCTTCTTAGTAATTAATTTAATCAGTCCTAATTGAATTATAATTCAAAAAAATATTAAAGAAATCGATAATGAAAAAATCTTTCCCTAGCAATGAATTTCAAGCGGAGGAGATTACTTAACTTCTCTTGACCAAGAAATCATGTGATGATATCTTATTTCATCAGACTATTGATTTTTAAATTGATATTCATGGCAATTATTGATGAAATTTCTTGCACCAAATTTATCAACATGTAAATCACGCCCTGTAGATTGATTGAGTATTAATTTACAAGTCGTTTGTCTTGTATTGAAGGCGAGAAGACTGTTAATGACTCACTTGATTTCTTTGATGATATTGAGTTAGCTCTTTCGATATGTGGATTAACGAGGCTGGTATAAAAGTCACTATATCTGGAGTTGGATCTATTCATGATGATATTTGAATTGAGATCCTTCTCATCTTCATCAATTTTTTCTGATGAGATGTTCGTTTCGTCTTTAGTTTTTTCAATAAATTCCAAAGATTTCTCTGAAATCTTTTCAGTAATTTCCAGAGTATTGATAGGAGTTAGACTGCTCGGCTCATTCTTCTTACACCACTCTATCCAATCATGATTTGCTTCGTATTTGTATTTTCCAATCTTGCAACCCATCAGGGAGGCTCTAACGAGTTTCTGAAAGGACCCAAAGTCCGGTGGTACGAAAATGTCATAAATGGGATCAGCGAAATTCGGCTCGTAGAACAGGTAGAGAATGGAATTAGTCAAATCTGTAAGAGTTGTATTTCTAAGGGGAGTTAAACTAAAAAAATTACTTGTTCCAACTATTCAATAAATTAATGCAAACGTTTAATCCTGAGGTGGGATCAATGTTTGGGTGATATATACTCGTAATGCAAGTGACATCTGGGTGATTGCTATCCTCCAAGACGTTCATATCAATCTAAATTATGAAATTGCAACTAATTTTACTTTGAATCTAAAACTACCATGGGCGTATAACCCTTTGCATGGATTGACCTTCAGATAGAAAATATTAAAGTTGCTATCATCAAAGAAGTCTACAAATATCTGATTGTTGCTTATTCGTGATAAATCTCTTAGAAATTTTTTGACCTCCTTCGGCTTCATTTTTGAAATGACACCAATGTATGATTGGGAATAAGAAAAACAAATTCTAGCTTTACTTCAAGGTCATCTTTCAAATAGTAAAATGTTTTTCGGAGGGAGCAAGAAGGATGGAATACCAGAAGAGAGGCAGATGCAACTGTTTGAGATGGAAATGATGCAAAATCTCTACTCAAACATGACAGATACCTGTCTAACTAAATGCATTCCCAACAGATATACTGACAACGAGTTGTCTAAAGGGGAGTCGATTTGCATAGATAGGTGTGCTGCAAAGTTTATGGAATCTTTCATGATTACAACTAAAAAGTTGTCTGCTGTCCCTGGACAACAGCCTCCTCAAGCAACTTAGTTATTTATTCAAGATAAAATTAATTTTATTACACACAACTCTACTTTTAATGCCTCTGGGTGAAAATAGGAAAATCAACACTTTAAGTTTTTATGAACAATATTGTACAACGGTCTCTTTTGATATTTACTCAGGATATTCTTGAGTGAATCTGCAAGAAAAAAATATTTAATATGGTCAATTTTCAAGTTTCAAAGACAACTCACATTTTCCTGAAGTATTCGCAAATCTATTGTACTTGTGAGCAACCTGAACTATTTCTATGAAATGGAGATATGCAGATTCCTTCAACTCTTCCTTAACAAGACTCTTTGAAAGTGTCTTTATCGACTCCGACACGTGATATTTGAGATCGATAAAGAATCTTGAATCAGAGAAGGGTTCAAATGAACCATTATTCATTTCATCTATGCATTGAATATTCTCGTTGGATAGAATTGTTAGGAACTCATAACAAAATTGTGATACAACAGTCATGTAAGCCGCGTCGTTTCCTTGCAAAGGATTGATTATGATAAATCTAATTACTGATCCTGGGATAGAAATGTCGCAGAGATAACTCTTGAATTTGTTCAAACTTATCAAACCCTCGTTGAAATGTGGATTCTTTAATTGAAAGACACCATCAGCAAGGTTTTTAATATTCAAAGAGTTGAATTTCAAATCTGTAAGAAAATTCCAGTTGACAGTTAGCCAGCGATAGTCATTGTTATCAGAGCTATTTGTAAAGTTGAATACTTCAACGATAGCTTCGAGCCACATTTTATTCAAAGGAAGAGCCTCAAAGCAATCCAGGACACAATAGGTGAAGATGTTGGCAAATATTGGAGAGGTCGTTATGAATGAGAGATGATTCAACCTACATTCACTCCCATCGCTATTTATGAAGCTCATGAGTTGACAAAAAATGTTTTTAAGGAAGGAAACAAATTTTTGGAGATTTTCATTATAACTTTCAGCTTCTTTGTCAATGCTCTGCAATAGAATTACTTTGCTAAACTATGAAATTAGAAATAGATGAGTTACCAAAGTCCAAAAAGCGATTTGATCTAGGACGATGGAATATTCAAGGCTGTAAGCAAGGACTGTTAGGCTCGAGAGTAGATTAAGGCCCTCTTGAGTTATGTTTGTAATGAGAGGAAAGAAGGAATGGAATATATTCGCTGTACTACGGTCGTCATTCTGATTACAGATGTAGTGTGAGAGAGAGTTGAGGAATGTAAGTTCATCAATTGGATTTTTGAACTGGAAATATTTAGCTAATAACTTACTTTGGCTAAATTCCTTAAAGTCTCGTTTATCTTGTCAGAATTCTTTTTCAGAATTCTCAAATCTATGCAGAGAGTCTGAAATTCTTGCTTAAAGATTTGGTTCATTTTTGATTTGAATTTTTTTTCAATTCAAACTTCTCGAATCAGTTTTTTAAAGTTGTTTATCTCGTAACTGAGATCATTTTCAAAAATGTCAATAACTCTAGTACATTACAATGGGGTTGAGGAGATGAGGGAGAAATTGAGAATATTAGGCATTGAAAAACACGTCATAAAGTAGGTTTAATTATTTATTATTTCAGCTTCTCTCATAAAAGACTTTACGACCTCGAAAATAGACAAAAAGAAGATAGAAAGAAAATTTTCTTATACATCTTCCAGAGATTATTTCGGTATACGAAAAAATTCATATCAAAGTCTGAATTGAATGACTCATCTTTGAAATTTAAGGATATCGAGAGGATTCTGTTGGAGAATATGAATTTGTTTATGAATTGTCGTGAGATTGAGAATGGATCAGTATCAGAGTTTTTCAAATGCTGCATCTCAATTGCCGACTTCTTTTTGAAGAACAAAAAGATCGATCAAATTTCAGTGACGAATGATATCGATTATGCAAATGGACCTCAAGAAATAGAAAAAATCCCTATTCATTTTAGAAATATAAATCAATCTGATGAAAAACCTCCAATGGATTGGCCAGTTTTACTCTCAAATGACATTTTAAAGGTAAAATTTTCAGCTTTAATAATTTACAAATATTTTTCTGTATTAACCTCTTTGCTTTTGTCGAGAAATAAAAGGGTTTCTCAATGGCACAAATCATAGATTAGTAATGAATTTCATTGAAACCTAGTTTAAAGAAGAAACAATAACTTTGAGTGAGAATGTTTAAAATTTCGGCTATTTTTAGATAAAAACGCACAGAAGTTTGATAGGCTATCAATAATAGCATTCACTAATTTCATTGGCCAAACATAATCACTGATTAATAATTATTAATCGGCCAATAAGATTTGAGGCAAAATCATGAGTTGAGAGAATGAATAAGAAAGCATTTAACCCTCGAAAAAGACTTATTTAATTACATCACCCAAGATGGAAGAAAAGTATCCAGAACTACTAAAAGAATCACCAGAAAGGAATTTGTGCCAGGAGTTGAACGAAAGAAATGATAGGCTGAATAAAGTAAAAGAAGAAATGGAGAATAGTCTTGAAGAGAACCTCGGTAAAGTTCTAGCCTACAACAAGCTTTACAAGTCCCATTTGAGGCCGGACCTCGAGGCGATAAAGGAGTTAAAGACGCAGATCGAGTTGCTCGACGAGGAATCTGATCAACTGAGGAAGGAAGGTGATGCATTGAAGGAGGAGTGTCATAGAAAAGCTGAGACTGCCAAGTGCCTAGAGAGAAAATCTAGTTTGCAAGACAATGGCGTAGAGAATCTACTTCCGACGATGCGAATTAAAGAGCTCATAAGTGATGTATCTTTAGCCGGTCGGAAGATGAATGTAGAGATTGGAATTCTTGAAACTTTATTGTGGAAAAGAGACATTGAAAATTAGATTATACGAATTTGAAAATAAGATTTTTAAAATGTAAATCATACTTTCGGAGTATTGTTACTTCAACAATTTGGCGATTGTGCACTCTCTGAGTTGAATTGTTCCGGTTGAAAGAATGAACATTTTGCGCATGGATTCTATAATTAAAAAAATTAGTTTTTCTATCAGCACATTGATTCATTTCTATCAGATGTTTCTAATATTTTAATGAATGAATCATATTAATGTTGATCTGTTCTTATTGGGTTACATCTATTATAATATAGATTCTATATGGACAACTTTGGGTTTGGTGTCATTCTTTTTATCGGTCGTTAGGCGCCGATACAACACTTCCCTCTCTGGGCCCGTTAGTTGTCTTGATACTTCTTATGTTTTAGCGCTACCGACCTATCCCGCAGTGAGTACCTTGGCTCAGAGGGCCCGGCGGCTGGGGCAAATTCTTGGACGTCTGGCGGTTCAACTGCTCCTCGCTTGCCAGTTCGTCTCGTCTGTACGTGTCCGTGGCGTGCACCGTTCGTCCCTGCATGACATCTTCGCGAGGCCGTAGAATCCACAAAACATGTTCTGAATCGTTGGCAAGAGGCTCATTAGAATGCTGACGGTGCAAGCAGGAATTACCAATCGGTTTCTGTACATCAAACAATCGTTAATAATGCTGAGGTCGTGGCGCTTCTTTTTCAGACAGTCCCTCTGAATATAGCTCTTGGGGATCGAGATAGTCTCGTCTTACTAACTCGATCTGGAGGCTTTCTTACAGTTTAGCGCCTGATTGAGCACTTCCTCGTACTCGTCACAAATGACAGTCAGAGGGTTTAGGTTTCAAAAACTAGGACTCATTCACGATCAATATCCACAGAAAATAATCTGTCCCAACTTAAATCCTACTCTTTAGCAGCTTCATCCTGGTGAGCATCAAATGGAACCTAGCTTGAAACAAATTAATTCAGTTGAGTTATACACTAAAAACGTGTCAAAATGATAAAATATCACATCTGAAAAATTTCTAGTTCAGTGGGGAATACTGAGTGACTTGGCCACACACAACGAGACTGGCAATAAGAATAAAGTATCACGAAAAGAATAATAGCTCTTCAATCAAACTACATCTCATACAGCGCGAACGATGCCGAAAAGCAGGTGTTTTAAACAGAAACTCTACAAAAAACCTAAACAATCTAAGAATAGTTGAAAAATTCTACATCATGTGACTTGGACCACAGCTCTGCAAACAATTCAACCTTGTGCATTCCCTAGAGATGAGATGGCCAAATTAAAAGCTTGTTAAACTGTCTTTTTAAAATTTTATTTTCTGCTACAACCGTTTAGAAAAAAATTTCAAACTTTAAACCTTAGAAGAGCTGATTTTTTCAATAATTAATTTATAAAATCAAATTCTTTATATTTCAAATGAAATTACAGAGAATAATATGGTCAAAACTAAAATCGTTGAATGCTGAGTCATTCTAACAGAGGATATGAATGAAAAGAGATGGTCATCATCAGGGTAAAGAATATAATGAAGGTTCGGACCATGCGTAGTATTGGAGAGTTTAGCTGTTTCGTTTTGATTAGTTTCAAGTGGTATACGACTTTTATTTGCAGATTCGATCGCTCGGTAAATAAGAGTTGCTTTATATCCAACGCTGATCAGACATTCCCAGATCTCAAAGGTTTTGCAGCCCTCATCTTTGCACAACAAAAATATAAAGTGTTGTAATTCTTGATTTGATTTTGAGCAAAAATAGGTGTACTTTTCTTCATATGATTTTCCTGATACAGCCCTAGCCTTGACTTTGATCAATGTCTGATAGTCTAAAAACCTGGAAACTAGTACGTCACAAATATCTGAATACTCATCCAAAATTGAAATTTCATTTGGTGATGACGATAGTAAGTCTGATGAATCCACTTTGAGAGGGAGCTTTTCATTTCCCACTAGGCATAATTTTGTATGCATACTTTTATTGCAATAAATGGAGTCGAATTCTAGCCTTGTAGTACATTTAGATTCCTTCAGCTTAGTGTAATCGGCGTGGCACGTTGTTGATGGAAATGTAATTTGATATTTTTCAAAATTCTCTAGGTTCTCATTCGTGTCAAAACCAATGAACATCAAGTCGTTGAAGAAATATGGGGAATAATACAAGGCACCTCCGTTGGCAATGATGTAGTTCAATTCACATCTCAGGATATAGTTTGCAAAACAAATGGATGCCGATGGAAGAAGAATTAGGAATCCGAGGCACAAACGCATCGAAACTCTTAGAAATGGAGATAATTATAGAGGAAGGCATTTAGATGATAAACTCACTCGTTTGTAAAGTTTTCAATGAAATTTTACAACTTCACTGTCTCTTGACACAACTAGATTTGCCAGCATGGCAGTGATTGGAAGAAAAATAATTTCAGGTCGGTTTTGTAGCTTAGAAGCTGTATTTCTGGATCTTTTGATTTCGAGTAATGCTCTTATAGATATCCAAGTTTACTGGTTTGAAAAGTAACTTGCAGACTGTTTTTGAAAAACAGCATTGTGCTGTCAGCATTTGATAATTAACTTTCTTAGAAATAAGGAATCCTCTATTTTGAATAAGTGTGAATGATTTTCATATTCATAAGGATAAAGAAAATAATATATTTCAAGCGAAATCATCAGTTCTTCAATGAGTATAATAACAGAATTTAAAAAATAATATGAATTCTTGTTTTACAAATTCCTTTAATAGTAATGGTGATAGCTAGGACTGCCAGAAAAATACATTTATTTTAATAAAAAAACCAAAATAAATCTCAAAAAATGTGAAAATAATTTTGTTCATAAAAATAGTTATTTTTAGAAAAAAAATTATTTAAAACACGGGTTTTAATTGAGTAGTATATGTTGCTTCAGATTTTCAGGATTGAAAGATTCGTCATCTCTCAAGTAGTCGCTCATTAAACTGAAATAACTAGAATGACAATTTGTGATACTAAACCCAAATTAACTCTGTTTTCATTGGTGGTACAGACACACTAGGACACACAGAAATTAGTACAGTAATCAATGTCACATATTGAAATACGTTCATTGATCGAGCTAAAAATCGATTGCAATTCGGTTGCCCTAATAATAGCACTATTCGATAGGGATTTTTATTATTCAAGAATGTTATATTTATTTTCAAATTTGACATCTAATCAATGATGATCCTGATGAAAACTAGCATTATTTCAGATCATGTATCCCAGTAGGGTGGACCAAAAAAATTTATTTTAGAATACTTACCATGGTAAAGATGGTAAAATAACATATTAAAACCATAATTCACCTTTTCTTTTCACTTGAAACTCTTTTTTAGAGTATCTAACTCGAAAAAAAGTATTTTCATAGATAAACTCGTAAAATAACAATCTAATTTTATGATTCAAAATGTTCTGGTAACCCTCTGAATTCATTCTCACAAGACATTTTGCTATTGAACATGTCCCTTATGACGAAAATGCAGCCCAGAACATAATCGATCTACCTCCTTGTCTACAAGATAGTCTAACTTGACGATCATCGAGTTTAAGATTAAACCTTTTTCAAGATTACTTCACTCCAATTTTTTGAATGACGTCCCATTTCTTCAGCCCAAAGTACCCTCTTTTCTTTGTGTCAAGATTTAAGGACTGTAATTCTTGAAGGCTTGCACCGAAGGAAGTCCTATGATAATTTCTGAACGTTCGAGCAGTTGTGAGCTTTGCTGATGAATAATTTCTTTTAAACTTTGATTATTCTCGCGAATACATTT
>JJOG01002149.1:0-12191 GCA_000715275.1 Gyrodactylus salaris
ATTTTTGGATCTTATTCCTGCACACTTACTAATAATGGTTGTATTAAGAGTGTGTGGTGATTTGCCATACTACTCACAAGTACTTTGCACCTTACACCCGGGCTAAAACTATGATTCCATAGTGTGTGTCCCGACCATTATTAGTAAGTGTGCAGGAATAAGATCCAAAATATTATCGACTAAAATTTCGATGAATGATGAGTGAGGGCCAATTGGAAAAATTTCAAAGAGTTGGTTTATAGTGGTCAATCTACTTTACCCAAACGTTTCCCAAGTTGTTGGGAGATGGGGATAGCTGATGACGCCTCATAGGCAGAAATACCGGTATTTGCAGATTCCTCTTTGAAACATAAAATTGGTTCTTTCTCTTTATAAATACATTCATATAAAAAATAGTAAAATTATTATTGTAGATCCTTTTCTAGAAATGTGAAATTATTCGGGATTTGAGATGATATATTTTTTGATTTGAAAAAGTTTATATTTGAGTAAAAATTTAAGCAAATTGATGATAAAGACCAGCTTGAAGTGGTATTCAAGCTCTAATTTTATTAAGAATTACTTGAAATTTCTGCAAAATGTTGATTGTAGGATCTCCTTGGATTTCAATCTTTCACTCGGATCACGTTGCAGTAGGGATCTAATCACCCTTCGGGACGCTTGACTCAGATCGGATGGAAATCGATATTTTCCCGTAATGACCTAGGTAAGAAGGATTAGCAACACAGTTTCGGGATTTGAGAATCGAGTAATTCAGCTATATATCACCCATTTTTGGGGACTTGATCATTTCCTAATTACAAACTTAATATTTTTTTCGGAAAATACTTACCACAGGCTTTTACTCATTACTTCGATATTTTACGAGAGAATAGCCGGTAAGCAAGTTTTCCATTTGGTGATGACAAAAATTCGTAATAAAAAGCTTTATCCATTGATAACTAAAAGTCACTTTCATCTTGTCAAATTTATTTAAAAAAATTAATTAAGAGAGCTGCAATTTTATTCAGGAGAACCCTCTAAATTTCAAATCAGAAGATCAGCAGAAAGATTTAAGAAATGTTTATTGAAAGTCTATCAGGAAATGGAAAATAGAAAAAACAAGTAACTCGTTACTACATCTAAAAGATCTCAAGATTTTTCACATAAATTTTCCTTGATTACTGCTTTTTTCATTTAATCCTGATCAAGATTTATCACACATTGACATGCCAATCTCTCTTTAGATTTTCCCATCCCTAGAGGCAAATACCTTCCTGTTCAGCCATGTCAACATAACAGACACTCCATTTTGAAGGCCTTATACTCGAGATACTCGTAGAGAGTTAAACAAAAACTTCGGAGACCAATGAAAATATCAATCAAGTAGACTAGGCAATTTTTGAGCCAAATTGTAATCGATTATATTAGTTTTTAATCGAGAAATTTTATCAGAGAAAAATTATTTGAAAATAAGCGTTAATTGCAAACATATCATACCAAGTAGAATCTTCTGCAAAAAATGTTCAGATAGACTTGAACAGATAGACTCTGCAAGTATAGAGAAAATAACTCTTTTGACATAAATCTTGCAAAAGTGTATCGGTGTGTATGGATATTTAAGCAGAAAATATACCTCCTTATGAAATCTTTGCAATTAACCCAAAAATTAAATGTTAATAAGAAAACTGTATTATTTGCCCTGTATTATAGGGTCACTGTTTTTTAAATCAAGGATTCTGAGACTGAAATTAAATTAAATTCACATCTTTAATGATGAAAAATGATCAGCAAAATGTCTGCTATCAAGTGATGCTAAAAAATCGTATTTTTTAAATAAAAAAATAATGCTACTTATGAGCATATGTCGAAATGTTTTAGAATTATTTTAGGGGGGGGGGTGTAATTTTCTACTTAAATCTCTCAGGTCAGCCTGTAATTAACTAATAGCTTCATCTACTAGTGAAAAACTTACCTGTCTGTAGATTCTTCGAAGAATGAGTGCTCTGGTATTCGGATTTGTGGACGTCTTGTTCTTGACGTGGACATGCTCAGTTCCTAGGAGCTTTTCATCTTCGTTGAGATCAACTGTCGTGGTCTCGGAAATATTGAAAGGACTCTGGCCACATAGAGCGTAATATAAGGTACATCCAAGGGACCAATAGTCTGATTCGAAACTATGTCCCTGTTTTAGAAAGACTTCTGGCGCTAAATAGTTGGGGGTTCCACAGATTGTTCTAAGAATACAATTATTCAATTAATGTGTAAAAATTTGTAAAGTTCTAGCTCAAAGGACTATTTTTCATTAATCCTGCAAGTTCCGCTCTTTGAATATCCTGTCGGTCTCTTGTGCCAGCATAAATTCTAACGTTCTCTTCTATCTTGCTCATCCAAATATCGATCCCCGTCTTGGCTTATCCTACAAGCAGTAGATCTTAATAAGTGGCTTCCCCCTCCCTTTAAATGGGTCCGCCTGAATCATAAAAATACATTCAACCACCAAATGATTATGAAACGAGGAATGTTGTGTACGAGGACCACATCCTGATGTCTTCGTACAGACAGATAGTCTACATAGCCTCTCGATATGTGATGATTTGAACTATTTTTCTGCTATTATAGAAAGGTTAAAATAACGGTTCTCACTCTTTATTATTGTTGCACTCAGCCAGGGTGCAAGAAAGGCCAAAATCACTCAACTGGGCTGTATAATCCTGCTTCAACATCACATTTGCCGGTTTAACATCACGATGGACAACACTGTGCTTCATATGAATGTACTCCAAGGCGTGAACTAATCCCACAAAGATCCTGCATATGATCGGTTCTGGTAGATGGTACAACTTTTTCGCTGTGTTAGGGTCCTCCGCGGGTTTATTCTTCTGACCATCGCCTTCGTCGCTATCCTCTTGATCGTTGTTTATACGGTTGTAACCGCTGGTCATAACATCGTTCAGGGACCCTAGCGGGCATAGGTCCATGAGGAGACAAATCGTTCCACTGGAAGGTTCATAGAAGCCACCGTAGAGACGAAGGACGTTCTCGTGGCGCATTTTACCTTGTAAGGCCACTTCCCGTTCAATCAAGGAGTACTTTTCATCGACCAGGTTCTTTGCCAATATCTATTGTGAAAATATAAATATATGATGCAATTAATCGCAATAAGGGAAAAAGCTATTTGAAGTTAAAAAAACATATAATGTACTGTAATCACAGTATGATTTCCCCCTTCTCGAATTCTCAAAGAAATTGATAAAAATACTCATGAGAATCAAGGTTAAGATTTTCTTAATAATAATAATTTTCACAATTTTCGGGTTTCAACAATCAGAATGGTGTGTAAATTTGTATGAATGAAATAATCTCTTTAGTATAAATTGCAAAAAATGAGCAAGCAATGCAGATATTATTATCATGCTCGTGAAATAAAGCCAAAGTTCATCCCAAAAGTACCCACAAAGGATATGGTCTTTGGGATCAGATCTTACGCCGGTCAGAATCCCATAAACCCATTCATATGGAAGGAGGCGAAAACCGTTAAAAAGATCACTGACTACGACCATATAAGGACGAATAAGAATGCAATTATTAAAGGTATAATCTCCCCGAAAAGCATCGATGCTTTCAAGAAAGAGTCCAATTTCCGCCTGAAAGATAAAATAGCTGGCATGACTAAGAAAAAGATCAAAGAGCCCAGATTCGGCGCATTCGGCATGAGGTATAACAACAACCCGAATGAGATAAAGTGCCTCTTGAGTCACTATTACTCAAAAGGAGATTGCGACGTGAGACCTACTCAGAAACCTCGGATCTTTCCATCCATGCAGAATAACCTTGCCAGCTTTTACCGTTTCTCCAGGGTCGGCTGGAAAAAGTGTGATGAGAAGAAGGAGGACTCAAAGGGTAAAAAGGATCGATTTGCGTTCATCAAGCCGAGAATATCCACATGGCGCAGTGAAAAGTAGTTCAAAGAAATGTTAATTCTTCGTTTAAAAATGAATTATCTTCAACAAGAAACATGGTCTTTTCACATTCTCTGAATGAGATTCTTGAGTTAGCAAAACTCCTATAGTTGTATACTCATTACTTCAGATATTGGTGTGCCTAAAAATTTTGGCTTCTTACCTAATAGAGCTAAGGATTAGAATTTTTCTTAATTTTAAATTTTTTTGTTAGAGTACAATACAGACAAGAGATGAATCAGCTTTGAATCCTTTCAGGGGAGAACTACTAATAAGTAATCAATGACGAAAAAGGAAAAGCAATTCATATTTATTTAGTTCTCTGATTTATTGAAATAATTACCATGATGCTCCTCGATGTAAACTTTTTATTGAAATCAGAAATTTCAAAATAAAATTATTTTCATTATCAGCTTAGTAGCAGAAAATTTTCTAAAAAATACTTTTCTAGTTATCAAAAGGCCACGAGAAAAAATGTTTTTTCATTTTCTTTTTGCTGTGTTATTCTAAACAAAAGAGTATACTTTTTTAAATTTTGTGTAAAGTTGCAAATTAAATTTCCCCTGTAATTAAATTGTAAAACACTACAAAATCGTCGATCAATTGCTATATTGAGAAAATTTTCGGCAACGGTAAATTCCTGTTGATATATTGAAACAATAGTATTCCGAGATTTAAAAAAAAATTTGATAAGTTCTGTATCAAGATTTAGACTCTCAAAAGTGCTTAATAGTTTCCTGATATAGTCTCCATCTGAAAATTGTTTGA
Source organism: Gyrodactylus salaris (assembly GCA_000715275.1). Classification (NCBI taxonomy): domain Eukaryota; kingdom Metazoa; phylum Platyhelminthes; class Monogenea; order Gyrodactylidea; family Gyrodactylidae; genus Gyrodactylus; species Gyrodactylus salaris. The sequence goes on from JJOG01002149.1 coordinate 4,710, forward strand.
ACAATAGAAACATTGCTGAGCTTGAGAGTTAGAGCTCAAACTTCATCTATCAAGATTTTGGAGTATCCCTGATGTTTCATCTCGAAATGAAGATTAATGTTGTATGTTCTGGGAAGAATCAACTTGTCTGATACACCTTCTGACAAGAAAAATTTTCCATTTTTTCTGGAAGTTATAAGTCACCATTTGTGATAAATCAATACTATTTCTATCGGCTGGATGTTTTTCCTTTGTTGGTCAAATTTATAATATGCAATGATGCATCATTGTGAAAGTAATTTGAGTACTTCTCACAGGTAGAATTTTAACACCCCTGATTTATATAAAATCTTTTTGAGTAAATTATCGCTATTCCAGAGGGAGATTAGCAGAAATTTAGCCACTACGAAAGTCATGCTTTTAATTCAGATTTATATTGCATCATCTGAGATATTCTAAAGAAAGAATAAGGCATTTCAACATCAAAATTTAAATTTTATTTTGCAATTTATGGAGACCGATTCATTACGGTTAAAAAGATTCTTAGGCAGAAATAATTACCAAGTTTTAACAACCATAATTTATCATCTCACAAAATCTGTTATTCTATTAATTAATCCTAGTTACAGACCCTGTTATCTCTCATACTCGATAGAAGTCTTATGCACTTTTGCGAGTCGAGATTTGTGTAAAATATAAAATTCAACGAAATTAGTTGAGAAAGATTTTGGTGAATATTTTTAAAACGCACGTAAAACTTATGCTGTTTCTTAATATATTGTAAAGCAGTCGCAAATAGACTCACTTTAAGGGCTTTGTAAATGGTGAATTTTCTCTTGACAAATTTATTCGGCAACTTTGAATTGTGACACTGACAGGTGCATTGGAAGGCTGGATCATTCTGGGGGACACAAGTGACGCTAACCTCGTAGCAATAACCGTAAGCTCCGCGGCCCAAGTGGCGGCTGACACTCAGCTGTATGGAGTCGGGTTGCTCTTCGAGAATGATCCCCTGCATCTCTCGATCGAGTTCAAGGTCAATTGGGTTATTATTGATCCGTTGGCAGACCTTGCTGGTGTAATTCGGCCCCTCCTCTGGCTCGGGGCTCTGGTTTAAGTCTGAGTTGGAGGAGAACTTTTTGCTCAACCAATTCTTGAATGAACCAGATCGATGTCTGCTAAAATAGGCATAATTAGAGGTCAATATCTGCTATCCCATCTGTAACCCACTGAATAATCGATAGGGTTTTCCTTATTCTAGTACTTATCAGGACATATTTATGTGTATAATATGGAATTAATTTCAGTTACGAAAGCAGATGATGAAGAATTGGAATCTTTAATGATTTTTTCAGATTCGCAAACTAGTATAACTCTGCTAGTAATAAAATTTAAACTCTTTCTAAAATAAAGATAACAAAAGCTTATTTGTTACGTATTTTTGTGTTTTTTTCAAATTTAGAACCATGGATGATCTAACATAGTTGAAATATTTTTATAATTTTAATATTCTTATTTCTAAAGGAATTGATGCCTTCATATATAACATCATCCAATGCTATTGGCTGTTTGATATAGACCAATGAAACTCTCAAACTCATTAGGTGTATGTATCTTCTGAGTGATGTATTCATTTTTATATCTTTCTCCATTTTCCTTCTCGACATGAAGACTCACAAAATCATGCCTTTTATTCACTGCTCCTAATTTTTAGACCCTTTTTATCAAGCCCTTTGACTCAGCCCTTAAAACTTGGAGCTTGAAACTCAGAAACTTGATAGAAGACCGATATCATGAACGGCTACCCAGAAAGATTTATAAAAAAATTCGTCAAACAAAACTCGTAACAAAGGTCAGAGATCATGTGAGTAGGATCGACTCTTCCATCACAAAGAAAAATGCGGATGTGAGGTTAATCTGACAAAATTCAGAATAATCTCACGAAATCCCCAATATGATGTGCCATACCTGACAATAAATGAGAAGTTCTACATTATGAAGACCAGACCGAGCCTTTGCATCAGACAACATAAACCCAAACCCTACAATGGCCGACATGAGGTTTTTCTTATAGAGGATTTCTTTTTCTTTCAAGCCTTCTAAGCATTTACAAATTTTGAAGAATTCACAAACACTTCAACCATTGAAAGTATTTGATTCTAACATCATTTTAACTATTTGATGGACTTATGAGATTAGACGAGGTATATATTTCCATTATTCAAATGATTATGAATTCATTTCGAAGTTGTACAGTTGTAATGAACTATATAAATCAAACTTTGAACGCTAATGTTTTTTGCGGTAGGTCTGTTTTCTCTGAGAAGCATGAGAATATCATTATTTTTTACCGAAACGGTATTCCCCTTTTAAAATTGACAAGTCAAGCTATAATAATTAATTATGTGATGTAAGTGTATTACACTTTTCTAGAAAAATGCATTAGAATGTGGGTGGCCTTATTAGATGAGGCATTGATTCGTTTTTCTCTGAAAAACCTCATTTACAAGGCTTCGATCTGTACCTTTATGAGCAGGTCTACTGCTATATTCACACTTGATGACAAAAAATATAGAAAAACTTTATTATCAGACGTAAAAAGCGAATTGCGCAACTAGAAAACTACGATCAACCGAAAAGATGATCATCTTCTTAAGAGAGACTGGATCAATAGATGATGACGCAACTCACTTGATCTTGGATCTTCTTGGTGTAACCGGGGTTTCGATGCCGTCCACGGGCGTCTCTAACTGTGAGAGGTTGAATGTTGAGGTGTTCCTTATGGGCGATGGGCTGTGAGAGTTGGCTGCACTTGACTTGTGACTAACCCCTCGTGGTGTATCGAACGATGACTCAGAGTAGTGCTGGCCGCCACTCACGTTGAGTATTCGAAGATTGTTCGCCTTTCCTACTCATGTAAAGGTTTAACAAGATTATGCTTGTACATTTTTGAATCGTTTTGATAGAAAAACGTTACAAGAAGTATGAAGTAAATTAACCAGTAAGAGATTTTTCTAAAAAGTTTTATTCATCTAAAGATTTATCATATTTCACATTTAGAAAAACTATGCACTAGGATTAGATCACAAAGAATTTCCCAGTAATCAATACATTTTGTGAACAGCAATTTCATACTTTTTTTAGCCCAAATCTATTTTTAATTTCAAGGCTTCTGTGGCCGTACCTGAGTTTAATGATATAAATGAAAATAGGTTTCAGACCGTTAATTTTATTGGGGGCGAAAAAATGAGCGTTAATGGCACTTTTGTAATAAGTCCCCCAATAAAATTATCAAATTGAAAATCTTTTCACGTGCCTATCAACAAAATTAATATTTCTCTTTGGGTGCAATATTCCAGGCTTATTTCAGTCCAATTTCTATTCTTGATAATATTCCAAGAGCAAGAACGCTGGAATTTACCTAAAAGTAGAGTTATGAGGATGTAGAGAAGTTGATTCAGGTTATCAACGTAGGAAAATTCATCCATAAAACTCAAAATTTATCACATTTCATAGACAAAGGAATAAGCTTTTGATTGGTGCAATTATCTTCTCTTAATTATCTCTAGTTATACAACTATTCTAAGTTTTGCTATCAACAAAAATGCCAATTTAATCATCCAAAAACTTTGACCGAATTTTCCTAAATTTTTCATCCTAAGATTGAAAGTTGAAAATATTTCAAAATAGTGCACTGTTCTCCGAGAAAACCAAGTTGAATCTTTTTCTTAACTTTTAAACTAAGGAAAATTAAGCATTTACACACTTGAATTTTCTTGCCTTAATTTCATTTATTTCAAGATGAAATTCTATTGGCCATTAGTTATTGACCAATAGAAGCAGAGTATGACATGAATGGTTTCATTACAAAACAAAGTGCAGATTTTAAGCTTGTTGAGAGTATAATTTTGTTCGCTAATTCAATGACTCTTTTCATTGGCTACGATATTAGTTCTTTTACAAAACTTATTCGAATGACAAGTATACCAGAGATTGTTTAATGTTGATGTTACATAATAAATATAATTAGATTTGCACACTTGGTGCCAGATATAATTTTCAATAAAGAAAGTGCACACCCGAGGAGAAAAAGTTGACATCCCTGAGCTAAACAGATTGATTTTGTATACAAATTTCTGAAGATTGTAATAGAACCCCTTAAAAAACGATCTCTTATATATTTTTTCAGAGCAGTAAACTTGTATTTTGAATCAGAATTTAAATATAGGTTGTAAAATATCGAAAAATACCTATTTTTTTGAAGATTCGACCAAGGCCATGCAAAAAAGTGAACCACACCCATTCAATACAACTTGGATTGAAAAGCTGAAAGTTTTCTTCTTGATTTTCACTCTCTTTATTTTGGAATTAATTTTACAACTCTTAACTTTGTACCATATCACCAAATTTTACCTTCAAAGTTCATTTGATATTCGCAAATAAAGTGTGATTCTCAAATGTATGTGAATTCCTAATGTTTCTACACTGAACGTGAATCTCTGATGGAGGGAGAGTTTGTGCACTTTAGTGTATTGAGAAAGCCCACAGTTATGAAGGGAAACGGGAGAAAGTGTGACATGATTGATTTTCTTCTCCCATCTCTTCCTTCCTCAGGTCACAAGATCGCTTTCTTTTCACATAAATCTCCATCCCTCGAAAGTGTAGGCTTTCTATTTAAACTAATGACTTTTCAAATATGTCAAACGAATCAAGAGGAAGATTTACCTTGAATCATGCCTGAAAGGATTCACTGTCAATGTTACTATCAATCAAAACGTTGAATGAATTTAAATAGGTTTTAATATCTATCTCAGTTCATATGCAATTATTTTTGGAATTCTGATAAGATCCTCAAAATATCTGAGTTTCCCCTATTAACTGAGAATTGATGAATTCGAGTCCGAAAAATGTTCAACTCTTAGGTACTCACTAAAATCTGACATTGACTTGGACCTTTGCGATGCAGATGACATCCTTCGATCCGGCTTCAATCGTTCCTCGTGTGCATTTGGACTGCTAGGTAGACGGACCTGTGGCAAGATTGACAAGGCACACATCAGACTGTCGACAGATCTGTAATGAAAAGAAATATTCATTATCAACCAATAGGCCTACGGAATGCATGTTTTTGAGAATACTTCAGTGAAATGCAATAAAAATCAATATATTGCGACCTAGAAAGAAATATGCATATATTCGAATGAATTTGCACATCTGTTACTTATTACAGAGTGTAGTGGAAATCGAGGATTTTAACCCAACAACCAATCAAATCAAATGTATTCGTATGTGACTGTGTTCAATTTCAATGATCAATAAAATCGCTCAGATTTAAAAACTTATTTTGCACGCTGCTTTCCTTGTTATCAAACCATGCGCAAATATAAGAAACAGAATTCTCACAATATTTTTTCGTGTATCTCACGGAATATTCACCAGACGGTAAATACAACTTGGAGTTCGTCAGAGATTAAAAATAAGTTTGAGGAGAGTGATGTGAAAATCTACCCATGTTTTCATAAAAGACATTTTTTGCATTAAAACTATTAATATTTACGCTTGGAAAGAAGTAAGGAATCTCCTCTTCTAATTATTCCTATAAAGGATAAAACGTGTACATGTCTGGTTTTTCTGAATAAAAAAATAATACATTTTCAGAACATTATATTTGCATATTAAATGCACATCTTTTAACTTCAACCTATAGAGTTCCACTAGGATTACCCGTTTTTTCTTCAAATTCTCTGCAATAGACATGCTTTCAATACGTTGCAGTCTTTTATGAAACAATCATTTACAAGAGCTAGTTTTAATTTAAAACTTAATTCGGCAAAAAGTGAAGGTTTTCAAAAATAAATTATAAACAACCCATGAATCAAGTTAGAAAGTCATGTCTGCTTTATTCGTCACTCAGAGATCAATGAATAATCGCTTCGGAATAAGTCAAACTCGAGAGCAAGCACAGACAAGTGGTGAGGATGCTTTTTGAAAATGAAATGTAAAGAAAACGTCTGACTCATCTCAGAGGGGATTTACAATCAATACCATGAGTCATGATTATAATGGTTAATAAGCATTTGATAAATATCTCTGCTAGGAGAACAAGTAGGATATATATATTAGGAGGAAATTTTATTTTGACCTGAAGAGAATCGATATGAGGATCAAATCCTTGTAGGAATTTACATTGTTAAATCATCTTCTTTAAGAAATAGCCTCGAGGTTACATCTAACTGGTTTTGAGGGAGCCTTTCAAGTACTCTCAAGTGTTGCATATATCAAGATGAAAAGTTGATTCTTGTATTTTATAGTTTTGAAATTATCAGGGAAACCCAATATATGCTCTGGTAGGGTGGATCACAACACTCATTTGTGAGGATTATTAGAACTTCAAGGTTCAAGTTTTATTTCAAAAATAACTTTGTTAAAAATAAGATTCAGTACGCGGGTTATTTTATTCCTTGGACCACTAATTTTCTATAATTTTAGAATAATCTTTATTTTAGTGAATCTAAGGACGATAATCTAAATGGAAGCACTAACATTTAACTTATTAAAGAAATTTCACAGATTTGGGAAACTCTTACGCTCTAAGAAGATTATCTTATGTACATAGAATCATATAGATACAGAAATTTATTCGATTTGGAGAAATGCTTTTAAAATATTATTTCTTTATTTTACACTCTTAAAAATATTTTGCAATCCCGGGATACTTTTCTTCAGATAGAAATTATTTTCTGACCCCTCGACATTTTATATTGAAATATTTACAGGTGCTAAAAGCTGTGTTGTGATGGCCACTGATAAAACTGTATAAGAGCTATATTTCTTGCATTGAGTGTCATGAATTGTCACTTTTATTGTTTTTTTTCTTCATTCAAATTAACTTCGAATACATTTGCAATTGGTACTTTTTGCAAGCTGCAGTTACCGGCTTTTTGATGAATCAGGAATTAATATAAATGCCTAGGCTTTTTAAATGAGTGAAAATGTTGGCTTTAATTCTGGCTTAAATTTCCGAAATCTACTTTGAATTATCTATTATTCAAAAAAAGAATGACCAAAATCGGGTTAATAATAGGCGAGTTATGTTGATTTTAATTTTACAATTCTTAAAATGAAGAAGATACTCGATCACACACATTAATAATAAAACACCCCCTCTTCCACAAACGATAGCTACACATTCACCCCTCCCCCATACATAGAAAAATACACACAAACAACTATACACTCAAACGAGTGAAAAAAGAGAAATAATAAAAATTCCCACGGTCAATCTTTTAGCCAATTTGTAGGCAAATTGATGAAGGTTCATTGAATTGCCTGCATATTGCCTGATTCTGTGAAAAGCCTAGGCATTTATATTAATTCCTGATTCATCAAAAAGCCGGTAACATATACATGCTGATTAATTATGACTCCCAGATTCTAATAAACAATTCACTGCATTTCTTACAGATCTTGTAAGGGGTAGAAACAGCAAATCTCTTGATAACT
>JJOG01002150.1:0-11351 GCA_000715275.1 Gyrodactylus salaris
TTATTGAATTATCTTGTGAACTGAAGAAATGGGTCTTCCAATCAATAATGAAAACATTCATTTTCAAAATTGGTAATTTTGATGATTATTTTCTAATAATCTAACTTTTCGAGTTCAAATTATGTACTGAAATAAAAGACCTTGGAAAATTTTATAACCTGCAACTTGAAATCATGTTCATAGAATAAATTAATAATATTTAACGTAAGCTGTTCACAATAAAAATACAATTCAAAGCAAAAGCCTTTCCATAAGACTTTATAAACAATTAATAATACCCCATTTTTATTACTTTTTCCCATTTACACATTATCTTTTCTCTGGCGACTTCATCTTTGTAGAAAAGGTGCAATATCATTTTCTTAGAAGGTTATATCAACATCACTCATACAACTACTGCCTATCCATGTCTGATCTCCCACCACTCTGAATTAGACGCTTCGCCATAATAGTATCCTATGTTGAAAGCAAACCAATTAACCGCATTGTGAATCGAATAAACCGACAACCAGTTTTGGAATATCACTTTCTTCATTCAACTTTCAATTCGATATGCAACAAATTCAAATTATCAATTCCATCAGATGATGCCTCTTTAAAGGATATTTTATCTTCAATTAAACTCAATATTGAACCAGATTTATCTATGCTATATGCCCAAAATTAGATTTACTTTCTTTTATTTTCATACTTTTTCGTACAAAAAAAAATGAGACTAAACATCGACAACGTATATTTCTTAATGTTTTTTTTTTAATTTGGAGAATTTACTCTCTACGAAAGCAAAGTGAACCATTTTGGTCATTTAGAACAGTTCTTTGTTGATAAAGAGTATATTCAATAGCGATGATATGTAAAATCAGATTTGAAAGGGACGTCTTTTGAAGGTCCTGTTTGAAATCCAATTACGTGGAATCCAATATTTTTATAAAATTAATATTGTAAGATATTTCTTGTCGATAACATTTTTTATCAACTAATTGAAGATTTAAACATTAAAAAAAAATAAACTCCCAAAGAAGGGCCTATCATTTTAATGAAACCTTCGCACCATTTTAATTCATTCTTTCTATAAATCTTTTGTGAGCTTTTCCATCTCATTTTTATTTCACAAGTCATGTACACATCAATTTATAAACACGTTCAATTGCTCTTGCATCTACAAATCTTCAATATTCAAGAATATTTTGTGGTTCTCGAGATATTCTTCTTGTTAAAAGAATAGAATGTATTCCAAGAAAAAATGATTTTTTTGCAGCAATCATATGCTTGCATGCTAATCCATTGTGTTTTTAAAAATTGCTAGTTCGCTTTCTTCAATAGTTGGTAGCTATCGTCTTTTACAACTCGGTAGATAGTTTTTACAAAGGTCTCTTCAATTTGAAGATGTCTTGACTCAACAACTTTTTGTTTTTGTAAAAAATATAGATTTTTTATATTAAAAAGGGAAAAAATCGAGTCTATTCTATCATTTAGGTGAATATCGATTAAAGTTACATTATTAGGGTTAAATTATTGAAAACCTATATTATCATGGTAAATATACACTGGTATATTGTATTATTTTGGTAAATTCCCCAAATTTGAAACTAGAAGAATTCAACCATCCTGCTTTCCTGATCAATTTGAGGGTTAACAAGTGTGATAAATTATCATTGATAAAAAATTAGGGCAACTAAAAAGCATATTTATACTGGTTATACAGTTTTTCATTCTGAACACATATCTGTTTCTTTCTTAACTATTCCTTTTACAATTTCCGCGAGCATATTTTAGCATATTTTGTCATAAAAAATATTTTTCGTATATAATCTCATCACTGATGAGTCATCAGAAATTTCACTCAGAGTTGTTTCAATCTGCATTAATTTAACAATTCATACTCAATTTTCATTCTGCAAGCCATCATGGATACTATACATTTTAAAACTCAATGATAAAATCAAGATTAGAGGGACTTAAATTCATTGGCTTATGTTATAAATTTTAAAAACATCACTTCATTGTTTCACTTCAATGTCAAAATATCAAGAAATTTGCAATCCTTAATATTAATTCTGACGATGAAATTTAAATAAAATTTCTAATTTTTCCTAATTTTAATAGAAAGAATATTTGAGGAATATTTTTAAATGAAAAACGAATATATTCCAAAATGAAAAGAATATTTCTAGTTGGCTTATTGATAATACATTTCGATTTGGTGATATCGAAAATCTTGAGGAAAGAGAAATCGAAACAAGAAAATTTTCACGAAAGAGACGAATGATATCTTCAAATATTTTTTAAATTTTATCTATTTTTCATTATTAGGGTTGAAATATTGAAAACCTATATTATTATGGGGAATGTACACTGGTCTATTGTATTATTATGTTAAATACCCCTATCGTAAATCTCATCGTGTAATTAATTTTCATCTAGCATCTATACTTCCGGGGACACCAGACTGATCAAGATAAAGGGGACATAAGAAGTTGTGCTGGAAGTCCTCGATCTTGGATTGCACCTTGGAAATCGAGCACTTGAGGCCAGCGCTGTAGTCGAAGAGCGGGAGGATCTTCGCCTAGTAATCTGTGAGAAAAAGAAGTGCAGAATTTACGTAGGAAGTACAAGTCAGTCTTGACCTTGTTTATCTTGGTGTCGAGTTCTAACTTGAAGTTGTTACCGGGATCTTTGACAACAGTTGACCCTTTTAATAGAATAGATTCCAAAAGGATTTGAGAGGTGAACTCTTACACTATCATCGACGACTTTGAGGCATTGATGGTTAACCCGAATTTCAAAAGGAGCGCCGAGATATTATAAGGATCCCTGTTAATCTATAAGACATATTTATCTGAGTTGGATCTTCTCCATAACTCAAAGCTTATACAGTATTACCAAAAATACAGTATTACTGTATTGCCAAATAAAAGAAAATTCGATTTTTGATTGAACAGATTCAAATTTCTATAAGAGACTCAATAGAGAAGAATAGCATGCTTTCTTCGATTTATCTGATGATTATTCTAGTTTCTGAGATCGTTAAGATTTTTCGTATGATATGAGACAGCTTCCAGCCAGGTTCCCCATCGAGTAACAACTGGTGAAGGTTGATAACCTATGGAAATGAGATGGTTTCTTCTGTTCTCTGTTCAAGTAGCAGTACATTCTTTCGAATTCCTAACCCTTTCGAATATATTTTTGATCGACGATTTTTAGTGTTTTACTCTACTCACCTTCGGAGAATATGCTCAGGTTCGAGTCCCGCACAAGGCCGGTCCCGAGATGTACGAAACTCGGTGAACAGCTGCAATAGCCGATACTCAGTTTTTGCATATGAAAATAGTTTAGGGCTAGTAGGGACAATTTAAATAACTCCTATTCGATATAATTATTTCTCGGAAAATAAATGAATCGATTGTTTTGTGATAGAAATGGTGCATTTTAGAAAAACAATAACTATTTTTAATAAATTTGATTGCCAGCAATATTTTCGACAATGACAGTGTTGGCCACAGCGGCAGCAGCCTTTTTCCAAGCTGCGTTCTAGAGAAGAAATCAATAAAGATTAAATGAAAAAAATATGAAATAAGAATATTTACTGAATTTCCAGGATCTCCCATTGGTGGATGCATCGGCGGTGGATTAGGATTCATCGGGGGCAGACCTGACAAGTTTCCTTGAGCGATGCTCATTGAATCGAATGCTCCAGCTGTATATTGGTCTAGAGGATAAATATAATGATCAAGAATATCGTTTTAGATTTGTTTAAGATGAAATCTTTGACACATGAACTCAAGTATTATTTCAGAATTATTAACGAAAATTATTATGAAACATGAATTGCTGACTGATTTTGTAAAAGAAATATTTTTAAACTTTGATAAAAATCTCACCAAAAGTGTCCGATTTGCCCACGCAGAAGTTGGCAATCTGCTGGCCGAATAGGCTGGAATTGAACGCCTCCTGTCCCAAGTCCACCCGTCCCTTGGTGATAACCCCAGCCGCGGCGGAAAGACAATTCGGCTGATGGCTACCCTTCATCACCGACTGAATTGGATTATTCAAGACATCCGGATAAGGATGGGCCTTGTAGATTTGCACAGAGGTCCTCGTTAAAGGGTCTACGCCCGATAAGGATTGCACGTCCCTCGGGTCCCCTTGGTAGATGCCGGAGGTGGTTTGGGCAGCGGCCGAAGTGGCCAGCGCCGCGAGACGGTGGTTGTGCATAGACTGGATGAAGTTGATCATTTCCTCGTAGGCGCGGCTGATGCGTTTGTTGTCGTCTTGGAACTCTTCGAGAATCTGCACCTTCCTCTGGAAGAAGGACAACTTGTGCTCCTCGGGGAGGTTGGAGCTGAGGATGGCACGATCGCAAATCTCGATCATAGCGTCCAGGTTGAGGGGTCTCTGTTGGAATGTAATGTCGAGCAGCATGTTGAAGACTCTTTCGTTGGACTTGAAGGAAATTAAAATTAAATATTTCAACAGGGCAAAAAATTGTCATGTTTTAATTTAAATGAAACCTTGTAAGTGGAAGTAGGTATTAAAGTTTTCTTTACTCACCATATCATATTCAAGATGCTCCTCAAGGACCTTAGTAGCAGCCTCCTCACAGGTTAGAAGCTTCTTATGTTCTTCTGTGTAATGTCTCGAGTCGGGAAGGTCCAAAACACTGACCTTCAAAATGGACTTGTCCTTCAATGGCATAAATTCGTAGACATCTTCTTTTACGGCTGCATCGTCAGAGGTTTTAATGACTCGCTCGACATTTTCTCCCTCATTCTTCTCGCCAGAAGTTTCTTGTTCATTTGGCTGGTCTTCACTGGCAGATTCGACTTCTAGTTTCTCAATTCCGTTGACTTTGGCATGAATGTTTTTAGCGTCGCCAATTTTTATTTCAGACGCGAGAATTGGCGGGGATCCGACGTCCATTTCTTCGACTGAGTCTTCATCGTTTGCTACATTGTCGCTTTCCTAAAGTTTGAGAATAAGAAAAGATTAAGTGAACATTAAAATGTAGTTTTAGAACCAAAAGTAAAGATTGATATCGTCATAAAATAAATAACTAAACTACGCTTCTCAATGGACCTGATGCAAATTGAGTATAAATTTAGGTTTATGCTTAAAAGGGAATTCGTGGAAAATTAGCCCAGAGACTTAAGTTAAGAGAACTTTTTTGAATAATCGCGAGCTTTTCACGTCGAAAAATGTACATTTTAATAATCTTGATTCTGATTCAATAAATACCTAACTTTTAATAATTATTTCTATATAGACTTTTTCTCACGAAAAATAAATTTTTCTCAGAAAGTTTTAATATATTTTATCCAAGCGAAGATCTGAGTTTATAAAAATTAATGTTAAAAATAATTGATTAATGGCTGAATTTATCTCTAATCTGCTGTCGAACAATCTCAAACGCAAAATAACTCAATTTTATTAGTAATTAAATCAATTTATCGTACACATGATAAAAACGTGTAACAGTAAAGGTCAGAACGGAGTTGAGATTTAGTTTTCATAATTCTCTAATTTCTTTTTATCTAACCCATAGTCAAGTGTCAAACTTCTAGAGACACCAGAGCGCCTTTAGGCCTAGAGAGAGCATATAAAGGCTTTGCTTATGAAAAAATATTTTAGATGAACCGTTTAAAACAAATGTCAAGATGAATAATATTTAATAAACAGACAAAAATATATTTTTTTTAATCAAGTATCAAATTAATTATTGTAAGAGAGACTAACCTTTTCTGGATTCTCAGCAGATGCGACATCTGAATCCTCTTCCACCTTGGTGACAATCTCTTCAGAGGAGCTATCATCCTTCTTCAAGGAGAACTTCATTCCTTCAACCGGCCTCTTGACAGGATTGTAACTAACGTTTAACAACAACTGCCACTCTGGTATAACCCTCTCATCGCTGGAACTACATGGCACCAACTTCAGAAACATTCTAGCCATTTTACAGACCAAGAAGCCTGCGCCAACCTTCTCCTGGCTACTAAGGAGTAGATATCTAGAAGCGGTAACCGAAGCCGACTCTCCTTCGACAGAGAACGCGGTAACGTAGTGCTCCGATGAGGCATGCCGGAGGCGATTGATGCCCGACCTCAGGCACATGATGACGTCGAGGAACTTGCCGGTCTCACGGCGGATAAAGTCCGCGCGCCTTGAGCATACAAGGGCACTATTCGGCATGGATAACTCAAGACGTGTCATTAGGTCGAGGGGACCGGTGGGCCATTGCTTTTTGGACATGAGTCGTAGCTCGTCGTGGGCCTTACTAGGGTCCGTTGTGGCCTTGTCTATGAGGGCCAGGATCTTGTCTTGGTATTTGTCTAGGAAGAGGGCGTAGTGAAAGTTTATTGTGACCTTTTGACGGAGGTGGATGTGACAGGCCCTGTTCCAGGTCTTGAGGGCACCAGTAAAGTCATTTTCGACGTACTTGATGAAAAAGTTAGAATTAGACAAGTAAATAGTCACTTCTTAGAAGAAATAATCTCAAGTAGATAATTCTTGAAGATTCTATTCACTGAGGAATATAAAAAATATTCGAAATTACTTACTTCGAGGTACTTTGCAAACCTAATCCACATGTGCTCATACAAGGCGCAGGCGACCAAGGCCCTCTCGTAGAGAACCCGAACACGCTTCCTGCCAGCATGACTGTGGTAGACAATTCTATCTTGGCAGCCAGAAGCGGCGTAAAGTTCCGACTTCTTAGCCTCCTCCTCTTCGTAGGAGATGTACTCGGCCCAATTTGTGATTTGGACATCTTCCAGGGGCTTGATGTGGAAGTACGGCCGTCTAATCTATCAAGGGAGCGTTTCTATAAGAATTGAGAGAGAGGGTTTTTAATAAAATTGATAATTTACCTTCTCTTCAAAGTACCATCTTTTCATAATTTCGTTGTAGCAGTCTTGATAGATTTTCTCACGGGACAATATTACCAATTGCTTTATGGCTTCCTCTTCGTTGATAGAAATCTGGAATGAAGATGGTTTATTATCAATTACCACTCTGATCATTGGTTGATTTATGAATTTTTTTTAATTAAACCCCATTTCAAATGTGTTTTTTTGAAGCTAATATTAGATTTACTTTTTCTAAATTTTAAATGGCTCTAAATTCGTTGTATATATATTTAAAAGGGTTTTCTTTGATTTCTTATAATAGCCTATAAATTGATACGACAGTCTAGTTTTTCATTGACTTCTAAAAACGAAATTTGTTCAACAAATTGTTAATTAGATAATAAAAATGGTTAAATTTAATTTTTTTTTGTTTATCTGAACTCTATTAAAATGACGCTAATTTGAATAATTCAGAATCTGAAAATTCGTCGGGACTCTAGATCAGAGTAAACAAAAGCATAAATGATGCATTTTAATGTACACCTAATTTGTGCCTCTCTATGGGTTTTGATATTTGAAATTAACTTGAAATGCATGCTTATAAAGTTAAAACACAAAAATTGATTCAATTTAAAACCATGAATGTGGACGGATTTCGAGTTAAATTTGAAAATGTTTAAAATCTCACCCGAAAACGCTTAACTCCGTCCTCATCTTCCACAACGGGCCTGGTGTCAGTCTCCTTCGGAGCTTCACAGTCAGAGGATTCGCTATCACTCGACTTTTGACTCTTTTCTCTCGAAGAATGCTTATGACGTTTCTTCTTCGGTTC
The DNA here is from genome assembly GCA_000715275.1 of Gyrodactylus salaris. Taxonomy (NCBI): domain Eukaryota; kingdom Metazoa; phylum Platyhelminthes; class Monogenea; order Gyrodactylidea; family Gyrodactylidae; genus Gyrodactylus; species Gyrodactylus salaris. Next base: position 7,675 of record JJOG01002150.1, read on the forward strand.
CTTACTTCGACTGGATCTCTTGGACTCTTTAGACAATTTCTTCTTCTTCGCCTCTGGTATAATGATCCCGCCGTATTTGGAATTGTTAACAGCGTCATTTGCGACGGGATTGACCTGCGCATGCAGTTGGGCGGTCTCATCTTCAGTGAGGTAGGTCCAAATGTGGTTTTCTTCAATCATCTTCTTGAAACTGTCCCAGTTCTGGTAGTACATTTGCGTTGGAGTCGATAGGAGGCGTTCGTAGAGGAGACGGGCTTGATGGTAGTTGTTGTAGCTAGTCTCCCAGCTGATGTAGTGCTCCCAGAAAGCATCAGAACGAAAGTCCATGCCCACCCAGTCGAGACCACGCTCGTAGATTCTAAAAGGAAAGTATATTATTGATGGCAAACAAGTATACCTCTTTAAATACAAATCTTAACCATCCTAGGCTCATGGGAACTTTGTTGACCCCAGATATTTGATGCTTTGAATCCGATCTAGGTTTTCCTCTCAGAACATGAATATTTTCAGAAATTGACAAATCAAAATCAAGAAAGAATGTTACGAGAGAAGCTTTAATGCGTTTAATGACGCATGAGGAATCGATTTGGTGGATCGTATTGGACAGCATGGCTTTTGAATAAAGTAGTCGAATGGTTGAAAATTTTGTTCATTCAACCTTGAATGAATCTCTACTAAAATCCATGAAATTTTTAACAATTCAAATTTTTTATTCTGCTACACTCTTCAATAATTTCGTTACGATTTTACTTTCAAAAAGTTTTCTATCCAGATATTTTGATAGTGAAAGCGTTTTGATTGCCATTAGGGACTAGTTCGTCTTCATTCGAATGATTGGTAACTATTTCAATTACTGCGTATAATTTTAATCGACCTAAGATCTCATAACCAAACTTAGTTAATTAAATTAATATCTCAAGTCTGTTGAATGAGAATACTCATTTCGTCAAAATACATGACTTACGATCTGAGAACTTCATGGTAATTAGATTCAGATTGATAAATTTCAGCGGCTGTATCTGCATAAGAGATCCATAGATCGACACTCATTGGAATGGCTTCTATGCCATCAGCGTAGACTTTAAATGCTTCCTTTCGTCCTGACTTTTGACGTTCAAACTCTGCATACTTCTTCCAATATCCGTAGCAGAGGGGAAAGTGCTCAAGAAACATTTTGAACGCTTCTCTTGTCTTTTCATTATCAGGCTAAAAATTGAATAAATTAGAAATGTTAAAGTACTTGTTTATCTATTTTATCTAGTATGACTGTCCAAGAGGAGAAATCTTGAGGATTCCTCTCCACATTCGACCATAACACCTCGAGATCAGTCATTTTTAAAATTATAAGTTAATTCCAACAAATTGTAAAATAAGATTTGAACTCCTTGTTTAAAATGAATGCTGAAAGAGTAAAGAAGTTTTTTCAAGATTCTTGCAAGCCTGCTTCTATAAATGAGGCAATCGAAAAGATTTCAGGTCTATCAAAGAGCGAAGTTGTCAAGAATATCGAGAAGCTAGCCGAGTCAAAAATCCTTATCGAAAAGGCATATGGAAAGGCCAAAGTCTACTGTTATAATCAAGATTTGGTCGAGAAGATTTCTGATACTGATGCAGTGAATTTCAACAATAAAATTGTTTCCCTTCAAAATGAGGTAGCTGCTGTTAAAACCAAAGTATCCAATCTAGACTCTAGTCTAAAATCTATTCAAGATTCCTTAACAGTTCAAGAGCTCAATGAAAATATCAACAATTTGGAGAAAAAGGTAAATTTCAATCACCACTCTTTGAAGAGATTTGAATTTATAAACTGGATTGTAATCCAAAAATATAAAAATACGCCACAATTATGTATTTAGTACAAAAATAAGACATTATAAAGCCTGAAGGGGCCCCCTTCAAAGGAATTTTTTAAATTTATTTAATCGTACCTTTTCATGCCCTGCTGATTCAAAGAAACTATATTGGTTATCATAGAAATTAGACTAGAGGGTTGACTTCATTTTTCTTTAAGAAATCTTTTGTTAGGGTTGAATGGAAAAGTTGAGAAAAATAATTTTTAACATCTTTTTAGAAAACCGATTTGACGGAAAGGGTTGAAAAGTGCCTCTCTAACAAAGAGAACATGGCTGGGAAGAATAGCGGGGTCTCTCGTAACGTGGCCAAGGATAAGGAAAAGTTCTTAAAAATGTTGAATACACGTAAGAGGCTTGTCAAGGAGATTGTGGATACAATTTCAGAAAATTATCCATCTGGAAAGAAGGGACTTTTGAATGATGTAGGCATAACTCTAGATTGACGAGTCATGAATAAATAACCCCTAAATACTATTAAATTTTCTTTTTCAATTTTTGTAACCCGAAAATCCCTCGAATAAGAGCTGCGCAAAAAAATTCGTATTTGATAGATTTTTCCGAATAGAATTACATGGACTAATTTAGATTTTACAGCATCTACGGTGTATGGCGAAGCTTTTAAAGTAAAAATTAAGAAATAATGGAACATTTTTATATTCTTTAAATTAAAATTTAGTCATTGCTACTCGGAAGTAATATGTTATATTATTTACTCAACATAAAAAACTGGTCTTACGAGAACTTTTCTTATACACTGTATCAAGATTAATTTTTCGATTCTTGCTCCATTTGGCTTCACATGATGGGTTATACTGGGGACATCGACATACAAAATTCACAACACTCAGCAGAGTGAAGGGTTTGAATTCAAAGAAAAAAGCTACATAGAAATTGATACCTTTCATTGGCTAATGAAAATCAGATATCATATAAATGATTTTTATTCACTTTTGGTGAAGGGACACTATAATTTACCTGTAAATTTTAGGGCAATTTTCAAAAGTAACAAGAATGTATCTATTTAGAAAAAAGAGATATTACCTTTCTAATTACATCAAAATTATAAATAGATCATTTTTTCTGACTTAGAATATGCCATCAGATACAAAATAAAATATTCCTTATAGATCAGAAAAAATATTTTTGATCGTCAAAATTAATCACTCATTTTTAACCCTTGTAGCCCAAATCTCAGGATTTTGGAAAAAATATATTTTTTTAACCTAAAGATTAAAGAAGTGTGGCAAATTAACTAAGAACTTTTGTTTGAAATTTTTTTTTCTAAAATACTTAGTTTCGGAGATACAAATTGTGTCACCAGTGTTACCAGGGGCGTCCTGGAAGAAAAAAATATATTATTTTCCATAAAATTTCTTTTTATTCGTTTCGATATTCATGAAAATCAAAAAAACAATTTCTTGATGTATTCTGACATAGCCGAACTTCACATTTTGAACACTTCCAGAACGTTTGTTGTATTTTGCAAAGAAAGCATCTCCCTCTTTGAGTTTTGACCGAATTGTAACACTGGTGTTACAGTAGTCCAACCGACTAATTTACTATAAAAACTTAGAAAAGAAGAAAATAAAAACAGTATCTAAGAGAGCAAGGTTTAATTAGTCTATAATTTATTAGTCTAAATACTTCATCGCTAAGAAAATTGAATTGAAAATATGCTATTTTCATTTTTCAATTTTCAATTTATTTTTGCATTTCTAAACATAACTACTCAAACATAAAACTATGAATGTGAAGATAATCGTATGCTCTTCAAGATAAAAAAAAGAATTATGGCGATATCTTATCTGTTATAGAAAATACTTT